>LOEQ01006465.1:5973-22989 GCA_001685075.1 Bramus lutescens | reverse complement strand
ATCTATCTATCTATCTATCTATCTATCTATCTATCTATCTATCTATTGCTAGGAGTGGCCAGAAGTTGAGGGACTAGACATCAGTTTACTTAACAAGTACTTGTTGAGAATCTAATGTGTTTAGATTCTATGCAAATGAGTAGATGCTTCAGTCACATGGGGTGTTGAGTGCTCCAGCTGCAGGACAGAATGAAGGCACCATTCAAGTGGAGCATCAAAGGGTTGGCCGAGAGACAGGATGGCCTCCAGGAGGAGGTGACACTGGACATTCAAACAAGGACTCAGACACAGTGTAATGGGGAAGACCTTCCCTTCACCCTGAGTTTTAACTGATGCCTTGGTTCAGCAAAAGAAACAAAACAACATGCTAAGCAAATGCTCCCTTATGGAGCCACACCCAGCCCAAGGAAGTCCTTTCCCAGAATGAGTCAAGTCTGTCTCCTGAAGTATCACTCTCAGTTCCGAGGGTCACTTCTGTGATGTGTCTCAAATCTTCTTTTTGGTTTTCCACAGCATTGTTGAAGTGCAATAGAATTTAAAATTATCTCTTTAAAGGGGAGAAAAAAATACCCCAATACAAATATATTCAGGCAGTGTGATAAGAGGGGCCCAGTGACAACAGAGGCCACACATACCCTCGAGTCAGCCCCAAAGTCTGTAGTCATTTGAAGGAAAGACGACTTCCAGACAAGGCACATATGCTAATTAAAATGCTACACTTTGGGGAAATAATTTCAAGGAAAACGTATTTCTTAAAATTCATTTTAGAAGACAAGATTTTAAAAAACCTTGTTATGATTCTTTACCTATTAAAACAAAACAAAGAGTCATGGCAGGTGCAGTAGTGCCCCTGTATTCCAGTACTCATGGCCAGGTGCAGTGGTGCACCTGTAATCCAGTACTCATGGCCAGGTGCAGTGTGCCCTGTAATCCAGTACTCATAGCCAGGTGCAGTGGTGCCCCTGTAATCTAGTACTCATGACCAGGTGCAGTGTGCCCTGTAATCCAGTACTCATGACCAGGTGCAGTGTGCCCTGTAATCCAGTACTCATGGGCAGATGCAGTGGTGCCCCTGTAATCCACTACTCATGATCAGGTGCAGTGTGTCCTGTAATCCAGTACTCATGGCCAGGTGCAGTGGTGCCCCTGTAATCCAGTACTCATGACCAGGTGCAGTGTGCCCTGTAATCCAGTACTCATGACCAGGTGCAGTGTGCCCTGTAATCCAGTACTCATGACCAGGTGCAGTGTGCCCTGTAATCCAGTACTCATGGGCAGATGCAGTGGTGCCCCTGTAATCCACTACTCATGATCAGGTGCAGTGTGTCCTGTAATCCAGTACTCATGGCCAGGTGCAGTGGTGCCCCTGTAATCCAGTACTCATGACCAGGTGCAGTGTGCCCTGTAATCCAGTACTCATGACCAGGTGCAGTGTGCCCTGTAATCCAGTACTCACGGGCAGGTGCAATGGTGCCCCTGTAATCCAGTACTCATGACCAGGTGCAGTGTGCCCTGTAATCCAGTACTCATGACCAGGGCCACTGGTGCACCTGTAATCTCAGTACCAGGAGATGGCAGTAAGAAGGTCAAGAATTTAAGGCTGATCTGAGCTATACAAGACTTGGTTTCAAAACATACACACAAACAAACAAGAATGACAATGCTGAATGTCAGGTCCTTCCCCAGAGAGAAACATCAGGCCCAGGAGGCTTCTCGAAGGTCATTGTGATAACATTCCTGAGATGCTTAATTTTAATCTTGTATTAACTATTCTGGGGTAAATTTATAAGAGTTGGTAGCATTCATCCTCAAATCCAGTTGTAAACAAAAACCTCAATAAGAAAAACACAAGAAAACACAAATATTTGCCAATTCCAGCACAAAAATGTCAGCAAGCCCCCCAGTGCCTTGTGAAATAAGGAAGCTCACTGTCATCAAGCAGTCACTGTGCCACAGGTGCAAGATTGGTTAACATGGACCCCAGTAATAGAAAGTAAATTAAAAGGGATGTAAAATATCATATTATTCATATATGGATTAAATATTAAAGTAATAGTTTAAAACATTGGTTTAAATCAAATGTATAATTTTTTTTTCTAAAGAGAAGATTGTCCTCTAAAACTGGCCTGAATGACCCACCAGCCATCGGACTCCTAACCCCCAGGCCAGGCCTATGCAGGCCACGCCTCTCTGTTACTATGAACACAGTCTCTCATCTCAGAGAATCAGAGAGGAAACAGACAAACCAAGGGTTATGGATCTACCTTAGGGAGAATTCTCTGGCTTCTTCGCCCCTCTCTTAGTACAGTTTTCATTGCAATAACAAACTGCCTGCACCTGACATTTACACAGAAAAGAGGTTTATCTAGCTCATGTTTTTGGAGGCTTGGTGCAAGGACTGGCTTCTCCTCAGCTGGGTGAGGGCTTTATAGAGGGCAGTGAAGGGGGAGGGAGTGCAGAGCAGGCTCTTGCTCTTTGATATCAACCCCTTTGAGAACTAACCAGGTCCCATGAGAGCTATCTCATTTTTTCCCCAAACATAAAGGCCTCCAGGCCTATTTACAGACCCTGTCTCTTCAAGGTTTCTCCACCCCCAATCATCGTCACATGGAGGACCAAGCTTCTCATACATGAACTTTTGTGGAGACGTACTCAAGCCACACCTAAGTCATAGCACCCCTAGTTATGCTGTTGCTGATGATGACAATAGCTATCATTTTACTGAGCATATACAACTGCACCCCAACACAGTCCTATGGATTTCATGTATATTATCTTTGATAGAGAAAAAGGGAGCCAGTGCTTGCATTACAGAACCCAGAATTCAGGTCTTCCAAGCCAGCTCTCCCCCAGCCATTGCCTCCTGAATTTCCCTTCACTTCAAAGAATAACATAAATATGTTTCTATTGTGGATAAGCAGGCAGAAAAGAGGAGAGCTAACAGCAAAAATCTCAAAAGCTATGCCCAGCATTCCCAAGTGGTCCTCCCTATACAGATGAACTGACTAAATGGGCTTCTTCTCATGAGCTCAGGTCTGTACCTCGGCAGGTAGACTCTTCTCTGGGAAGAGATAATGTCACCACCACCTGATAGTCAGGGATATCTGATATGGGATTCCCCTCTGTATGCTATGAGTATGTTTTATTACCATTGGTTAATAAAGAAACTATTTTGGCCTTTGTTAAGGCAGAATAGAGCTAGGCAGGAAAACTAAACTGAATACAGGGAGAGAGAAGGCAGAGTCAGGCAGATGCCGTGTAGTTAACCAGAAACTCACCGGTAAGCCACAGCCTCATGACAATACACAGAATAATAGAAATGGGTTAATTTAAGATATAAGAGCTAGCTAGAAATATGCCTGAGTCATCGGTCAAGCAGTGTTGTAGTTAATATAGTTTTTGTGTGATTATTTGGGTCTGGGTAGCAAGAAACTAAAGCACAGTCTCCACTTAAAGATATCTAGTGGGAATTTGGCACCTCTTTTACTATCATGCAACAGTTTAACCTGGGATCCTACAATCAAACCTCAGCAAGAAAGAGACAGTGAGGAGGAGAAAGACTGGAAGAAGTTGAGCAGAATTACTTGCTAACTTATTTATTTACTTATTTCTGTAGTGCTGGAGGTTGAACCCAAGGGCCTCATGCCCACCAGGCAAGCATTCATCACTGAGCTGCATCTTCAGCCCCCAAAGCTTTTAGAAGGTGTAATTATATACTGTAAACTACTCAATTTAAATATGCAATGCAATGAATCTTGTGGAAATATTATTTGAAGATGTGTTCATTCATTTATGCTGTGGAATATTTGTTTAATGATACAAAGATGTGTTGCATTCTTTTATGTTGTATTTGTTTAACTCTGTGAAGCTGTGTTACTTTGTCTATCTAAAATACCTGATTGGTCTATTAAAGAGCTGAACAATCAACAGCTAGGCAGGAAAGCAAAATAGGTGGGGCTATCAGGCAGAAAGAATAAATAGAAGAGAAGGAGAAGGAGCAAAAAAAAAGGGAGAAGGAAAGGACACCCAGGGGACAGCCACACAGACAGCTATGGAGTAAGAAGGAAAGAAAGGAATAGAGAATAGAGAAAGGTAAAAGAGGCAAAAGGAAGAATGGATAATTTAAGAAAAGATGGCTACAAACAAGTCAAATGAAGGCTGTGCATTCATAACTAAGAATAAGTCTCCATGTATTTATATAGGAGTTAGGTGGTGGGTCCCCAAAGAATAAAGAGTGAAAAAAAATAACTACAGAATCTTAGTATACTTAAATAGTTACATAAGATTGCATGTTATGAGGATTTATCTGCAAGGAATTTGCTTAGTAATTTGACTGAAAATGTCTTATTTTGCCTGAATTTTTGTGTGTGTGTATGTATTTGTCTATATGTGTATATTTATATGTAGTGTATATGTGTACATGTTTGTGTGTCTATGTATATATATGTGTGTATGTGTGGTATATGTATGTACGTGTTTATATTTGTATGTGTATACATGTGTACCCACACACACACGAACACAAAGACCAGAGGTCTATATCCTGAGCCACACTCCACTTTATTTTTCAAGACAGGGTCTCTCCCTAAACCTGGAGCTCATCTTTAGACTGACTAGTTAATGAGCTCCAGGGATTCGACCATCTGCCCGATACTGAGTGATATAGGAGTTCCCTCTGTGTGCTGTGATTACCATTAATGAATAAAGAAACTGCTTGGCTTGTTGATAGAGCAGAACTAGGTAGGCGGGGAAGATGGAACTGGATGCTGGGAGGAAAAAGGCGGAGTCAGAGAGACACCATGGATCCACCAGAGATAGACATGCTGAAACTTTGCCGGTAAGCCATTGCCACATGGTGATATACAGATTAATAGAGATGGGTTAAATTAATGTAAGAGTTAGCCAATAAGAAGTTAGAGCTAATGGGCCAAGCAGTGATTTGATAAATACAGTTTCTATGTGGTGTGATTATTTTGGGTCAAAGCTAGCCGGGTGGCAGGGATGAACAAGCAGCTCTTCCCTGCAACAACTGAGGATGCAGATGGAAACTGTAGTGCCTGGCATTCACCCAGGACCTGCAGAGAAGAGCAGCTAGCACCTTGCTGACTAAGCCATCTCCCTAGCCATTTGTTTACTTACTTACTTATTTGCCCAGACTGGCCTAGAACTTGCTATGAAGCTGGGGGTGACTTTGAACTTCGGATCCTCTGACCTCTACCTCCCAAGTGCTAAGGTTACAAGTGTGCACCACCATGTCTCACTTCCACTCAATGTTTAAAACTTCCTTTTCTCTTTGTGCTTCAAGAAGCGACTCCTCCCCCACCCCCACCTCATGTAGGTCAGGTTGTCCTCAAACATGCAGTCCTGCCCTCATTGGGATTACAACGAGGCCTCCAGGCTTTCAAGTTCACAGTCCTTCACCACTGCATGGTCTCAGTGACGCCTTGCCAATGGCTCATCAGCCCCAGAACTGTATTTTCAGAGCTGTAACTCAACACCCACATTTCTCCACCTAGAGTCTGTCTCTTTGCTCCTTCCTCCCATCCCTTCCTACAACCCTTCTAACAGATCTACTGGTTGGTTTCAATCACTTGCCAGTAAACTCCGAATCTGACTTACCTGCAGGCTTCTGTGGCCTCCACCCTGGGTTTCATTAACTCTTGACTTGCTTTTTCCTTGTCTAGTCATTTTTAAGTTATGATGCTTTGGAAGTGTGTGTGGTTAGAGACTCTGACTTGCACTAACTTCTGATATTAAGTCCCTGATGGATTCCTTGAAGCCTGGTTTTAGGTGGTTTTCAGGTTTTGGCAGTCTTCTCAGCCTCATGATGTGGCTCTGACTCCTTGGCCACAGTTCTTCTAGTTCCTCAGGAAGAGCCTGCCAGGTTTGCCAAACTCTAAGGGGAACTTGTGGCTGCAACCCTTGAGGCTGTTTCTGTCTGTAAGACTCCCAGTATTGGCATGTGGGCTTGTACGCACGTGCACGCGCGCGCGCACACACACACACACAAATAAATCTTAGGAAAATAATATGCCTGACAAAACATTGTTGGTTGGGCACAAGACTCACATAATTATACCCATACTTCACATACACACCACATGTACGCATACACACACACACCACATAAGCACACATGTATAGACACGCACACATATGCTCACCACACACACACACACACACACACACACACACAGCAGAAGCACCTGTTAAAGTAGCCAGGGACCTGATTTTGTGTTTTCCTTGTGGTCATCCTGCTTTCTGGGATCCTCTTTAGTTTCCAGTTTTAGGGCAGCTCTGAACTTAACCACCTCTTTCCCAGTGTCACTGCGGTTCCTTTCTGTTCAACCATTGTAGCATGTCTTACTACTGCAAGAAGATTTGCAGGAACAATTTCACACACAAAGCTGAGTAGATCTCCAGAAGGGGAAGAGGTATCCAATAGAAAGGGACTTCTAAATATCTTCTTAATATCAGCTGGGTGTGGTGATGCAGGCAGGTCACCTAGGTGCTTGGAGGTGGAGGCAGAAGGATTGCTCTGAGTGTAAAGCCAGCCTGAATATATTTCCAAACAGAACACTGTTTATACAGAAACTACTTTAGTATATATTGGCAAAAACCATTACATGAAATACAAGAATGTTTGGTGCACTGCAGTTTTGGTTAGTTTTAATTGGGTGGTAAACAATGGGATTGTTTGAACAAATGATTTCTAGTCTATTTTTCCAGCTGTTGAAATTCTATTTATTGAAGGTAGTTAGTACCTTTCTTTTGTGGTTGCATCGCACAAACATGCCTGTCTTGGAACCAGGGATGCCAGCTCTTGGATCTGAGTCACGCACTGTTCCTGCCCAGGTGTGTCTTAAATCGCCTTAGAATTTCCTTGCTGTGCTCACCTTTCTGCAACTCCCTTCCCTACCATGTTTACCTCTGCAATGAGCTGATGAGGAAATGAGACGAGCTTGGTCTTAAAAAGTGACATGTGATGCCCTTTCAAATGGATGGACTGGACGGACTACCTTTCCTTCTGTGGTGAAAGGTTAGGGACAGAGGGTGAACAGACAGCTGAATCAGGATCCAGAGAAACCATACAAAGTTATTAGCTGCTGCTTCTTCCTTTCCTTCCTTCTTCCCTTCCTCCCTTCCTCCCTCCCTCCTTCCTTCCTTTCTTCTATTCCTCATTCTTCCTCTTCTTCTTAAGTGTGTGTATGTGTGAGAGAGAGTGTGTGTGTGTGTGTGGTCATCAGCTTGGTAGTGCCTTTACCTGCTGGGCTATATCAAAGGCCTTGTTTTTATTTTTCCTTTCTTTGAGACAAGGTCTTTGTAGCCCAGGCTATTCTTAAATTCTCCACAAAGTTGCCTCCAACTCCTGATTGCTAGGATCACAGGCACATCCCACTGTGGCCCATTCATGCAGAATCAGGGATCTAAACCAGGGTTTCATGCATGCTAGGCAAGTATTCTACCAACTGAGCTACATTCCCAGCTCAGCTTTCTTTTCTAAAAAGATGTTGATTAGGTTGATGATGTGTCATTTATAGAGATTTTAAAAGGACTTTCTTTTTCTTTCAACATGTACTATAATTACAATACATCTGGTTTATAATTGTTACATACAGTTTGTTTTCTATTTATCCATGCTGATCTTGCTTCTCTTTGGTCCTCTTTTATTTTGGAAAGTTCATGTTTTAAACTTATTATTCCATCATATCCAAATAATTCTCTAGTGATACATTTTTTTTACTGTTCTTGCAGTGTTGGGCTAGTGGGTAAAGAGCCTGCTGCCCAAGCCTATGACCTGAGGGTTTCTTTTTAATTTTTTTTTTAGATTTTTAAAAATTTATTTTATGTGAATGAATGTTTTGTCTTCATGAATGTATGTATGCGGAGGTTAGAAGAAGGTGCCAGGTTCCCTGGAACTGGAATTATGAGTGGTTGTGAGCCATTATGTTGGTGTTGGGAACTGAACCCAGGTCCTCTTTAAGCCGCAAGTGATCTCAGCCACTGAGCCATCTCTCCAGCCACTCTTCCTGGGCTTTTTCCCTGAGACCCTTAAAAGGCTGGAGAGACCTGACTCCATAGATCTGTCATCTGACCCTGTATGTGCCCACCCACCACACACTGATACAATAATAATAATTATTATTACCTAATTAAAAATCAAACAAAAACTAACTTTTGACATTGCCCATGTACTAATTGTTATATTATCATCATTGTGAATGTAAATTTCATATGTTTCAAGTTTTATGACACGATCAGTGTTATAAACCAGCAGGGTATATTCACATATACATATGGATTCATTTTGCTTCATGGCTTCAGTTGATTCTGTAAATTGTTTTAAAATAACAAGATGTTTTAACATGGAAATGCAATGGAAATTGTATTTATAGTATTTCAGTACACACCATTCTATAGTGTTTAACTTTCCCAAATCTGCTCTAATGGTTGGCAGTCCTGTAAGCACAGCAGTGCTATGTGGGATTTCTCTCCGCGCTTTACCTCAGTACTTTTGAGGCTATATCAGAATGCACTGAAATCAAAGTCATTTCCCGATTTCTGAGATTTGCACACTGAGTCCCAATAAAGATGAATCTTAGTGTTTGTTACTTTTCTCATTGCTATGACAACATGTCTGATGCTTCAGGAAGGAAGGTTGCTTTTTGTTCAGGGTTTGAGAGGGACAAGGTGGATCAAGGTGGGAGGGCGTGGTTCCATTGCATTCAGGGTTGAGGAAGGAGAGCGCTCAGTGGCTTTTCCCTTTTTGATACAGTCCTTGACTCAGCCCACAGGATAGTGTGGGTCATCCCTACTAAGTTAATCCTCCCTGGAAATCTTCATAGGCATGCCAGCAGGTGTGTCTCCTGGGTAATTCTAAATCCAGTCCTGTTGATGAAAACTTGACAACCATGGTCCTGTTCAGTGTGCTGTGATGGATGCTAAATCTCAGGACCAATGCCTGACACATCCTCTTGAAAGCCCGCCAGCTTTGAAGAGACAATATTCTATGGATGACTGAAATATTTTAGTATGCTAACTAACTAATTTATATGCAGTAGATACATGCACAAGCATGCGCCTCTGTGAATTATTTCTGGGCTTGAATTCAGAGCCTTCTCACTGCAGCTGACACTGAAATCACCCCAGTCCAGGTATGGACCAGCCTCACCCTGCACGAAGTCCATTCATGCCCTTCTCAGCAAATTCACCTTCTCACATCTGGCCCAGAAAGTGTTCAACCAGTACGTCACGAGAGACGAACAGTGCCAGCTACGGAACTCTGTGCAAACGGAGTCATCTGTGAGAGCTCTCCAACCTGTCTGGGTTTTTGCTCTCACTGAAATGGAGTCTGAGAGTCGCACACATACTTACGCAATTGGAAGTCTTTTTTCTTTAAATCAGTCAGTGGTGAGCCATTCTCATTGGGTGGCTACGCCAGGGTTTTCAGTTATCTGTTGGTGGATAATGGACTTGTGGGAATTGTCACTTGAAAGTTTTGACTTCTAGGAACAAAGCCTTTGTGAATATTTGCACACAAATCTTGTTGTGAGAAATGTCTTTTGATTTCTGTGTCTAAAATTGCAATCTGTGAGTCATAGTTTTGTTCGTCAGCTTCTGTTGCTGGAATAAAACACCTGAGGTAAGCAACTTACAGGCTTCTGACGTTTGTGCCCGTACAATACAGTGCATGTCTTAGGAGATACTGCTTACCTTAAAGTGTCTGGGGCACTGAAAGAGAAGGAAAGGGAGGCCAGAGTCTCAAACATCCCCTTAAGGGCACATAGGCTCCACCTCTCATGAGTTCTGCCCTTCGACAGCAGAGCCACTGTCATGGGCCAGACCTCCAGTACATGGGCTTGGGGTACTTTCAAGCTTAAATTGTGTTGATATTATAAGTCTACCTGTAACTTCACAAGAAGTAACCGGCTAATATAATTGTGCCACTCTGGACCCTATCAGCAACGTATGAGTTCAGTTGGTCCGCATCTTTGTCAATACTTGATGTAGCTGGTCTTTTAAATTTTGTTAGTCTCAGTAAGTGAAAAGATATCTTAATGTGGCTTTATTTTTAAAACAAATTTTTAAATTAATGTGGTCTTAAATTAAGGTTTTCTAGGCCAATAGGATGGTTCAGTTGGTAGAAGTGCCTATTACCAAACCTGATGACCTGAGTTTGATTCCTGGAAATAACATGGTAGAGGACTAGTCTTATAACTTGACTTCAGACCCCCACAATACACATTCATGCGCACGCACGCGTGCGCACACACGCACGTGTGCGCGTGCACACACGCAAAATAAAATAACATAAAAATTATTTGTAGCCATCCATATATCTTTATCCATGAAATTTTGGTTTTAAGAACTTTGAGACAGGCCAGACAGATGGTGGTGCATGCCTTTAATCCCAGCACGTGGGACAGGCGGATCTCTGTGAGTTTGAGGCCAGCCTGGTCTACAAGGGCTAGCTCCAGGCCAGCTAGGGCTGTTAACACAGAGAAACCCTATATTGAAAAAACCAAACCAAACCAAAACAAAAAACAAAACTTTGAAACAGAATCTCACTATGCAGTTCATGCTGGCATTGTCCTGGTAAGTCCTCCTCCTGTTTTAGCGAACCTCCAAAGTGATGGGATTATAGCTGTATGTCACCGCGTCCAGCTTCTGGATTTTGGTTTAAAACCAATTGCTTGCTAAAGCAGACTCACAACGCTCTCTTTGTGTGTACTGGGTTGAAGTCCTTTGGAAGGTAATGGGCACTGAAGCACCATTCTAACTTGGGGTGGCTGGAGGTTTGTCTAATCCATTCCTTAAGTCCGTATCTTTAACTGCTTCACAAGCACCAAGATGGCAACGTGTAAGAACTGCATATGGGGATGGGAGTGGAGGCAGAAAGGTGGACCAGATAAGACACGAACCAGTAATCCAGCCCCTCCCTTACACCGTAACCACGCTCAGACGTGTGGAGAAGAGTAGAATTGCCCCCCCACACACACTGTGGCAGCCATCCAGGAGCCGCCCTCAGCACACACCCAAAGCCTGCTCTGCACACTGTCCTGAAGTTTTGTCAGCAACCACAGGCCTGAGCTATGGAAATGGATCCGTAAGGAAGGACGTGAGCTAGATTTTCAGCACCCACAAGGCAGGGAGGTAGAGACAGGAGGGCTGGCTGGACAGTCAGTCTAACCATCAGTGGGCTTCAGGTTCAGGGGGAAACCGTCTCAAAAACTAAGGTGGAGAAGTAATTGAGAAATGCATCTGAGGTCAGCCCTGGCCTCCGTGTGCACATGCATGTCTACGTATATGGAATGTGTGCACACGCTCACCTCTGTGTAGCCTTGGGGATCCTTTCTTCTCTTTTTCCTCCCCTTTCTGTTTGTTTGTTGAGATCAGTCTTACATTATCCCAGGAACTCACTGTGTAAGTCCGCGTGGTCTAAAATGCATGACAATTATTCTGCCCCAGCCTCCCAAGGACTGAGAGTCTGAGATTCCAGGCGTGAGTCCCGTGCCTGGAGTCAAGGATCGTCCTCGCACTTCAGATTCTAGAACTTTGCCCTGAAATTCCAAGAGAAAAACTCCTTCCAGAAAAGTGACTGTGGTGTGGCCTAAGAAAGCACAGCTGAAATACACACAATAAAAACATACCCAAAGGCTCCCCATGAGCGCCTTGCTCTCCACTTCTCGGAGGGTCAGACAGTTCCTGGGCCAGGCTGCTTCCCCTGAATGAAAATCCCAGCCAACAGCTGCTTCCTGTCCTGACCTGTCCCCACATCAACAGCTTCTTTCTGTCCTGACCTGTCCTTTAGATCTTCAGGCAGACTGGGCCTATGGCCTTTCCACACATTTTGCTACAAATTAACCACATATGGGGCCTGAAAATTAACTCTACTGCAACTGTGAGTTTGTGTAGAAGGCTGGGGTGTGGCACAATCATAGAGTGCTTGCCTGGGGTGGGCAAGACCTGGGCTCCATCTCTACCACAAGAAAAAAAAAGAAAACAAAAATAATAGAAATGGATTTGAGAAAAGTTGGCTATTGTAGCTTCAATCCCAGACTTGGGCACTGGCTGATTCCAGGCATCAGTTCTCCCTCCGTGAGTTTTTAATTGCATGTATTTTAGCTTTGCTTTCTTAGGCAATGCTACACCAACATTTTTGGAAAGAACATTTTCTGTTGTAAGTGCAGAGTAAACTTAAATGGTTCGGGGTGAAAGGGGTTTATGCCAGAGTGTCTGGCACTGGACGCTGGTGCTTTCTGCTATGGCTCCTGTGAGCTTTGTCCCCACCAAAATGAGGCTCAGTCCTAGAGCAGCAGTCTTTCTGGGGCACTTAGGGTCAGGAGGGTCCCACTCTGTCAAGGTAATTAAGGAGTTAATAGGTTATTAAGAGTGAGTCAGTTATTGTAAGAGCAAGCCTGGCATGCCCCCCCCCTCCCCTGCTCGCAGAGCAAGGCTCTTCCATGGATACTCCCGGTGTGTTACACCATCCCCAAAGTCACCCTCAGCAGACCATCCCTATATGATGGCCTCAATTGTTTTGTCATTGTAGTGGAAAAGGGACTAAGCTTCTTGGTCTTGGTCTTCCCGAAGGGTGAGGAGCATGCTGTGGATGATCCATCGAAGTTTGCTAATGGTTTCCTCCATCTGAACTCACCGTTCAGTACTTAGTACGTGTGGCTGGGTCATCCATATAACCCACCTAGACTTGCTTTGTAAATGGTCAAGACCCTGTCTTCCAGGACTAGTCACCTTTATGGCTGCCTCATGGACCTCCCTGGAGAGGAAGACAAGAACCAGGCTGCAAGGTGTTGAAGGAAGGCACTCTTACCCAACCTTGTTTGTTTGGGAGAAGCACGGAAACAAGGAGTTTGTGTTTGTGCCAACTTTCAATTAATGCCTGTCGTCAAGCCCAAACCAAACATGCGTTGTCTGTTCTGCTGGCTCCGGACTCAACGCTCTACACTCCACTCACATCAGGTACTTACCAAAGACAGCCCGGTCATTCTCCACAAGGCAGAAGGAGCCTGCGCAGAGACCTCACCAGCTGGAAGGACCAGGCATCTGGGTCCTTTGCAGCCTGATTTGGGGAGAAGAGCAGCTTCCCCTTGGTGCATCAAAGACTGGAGAACTCTTCAGGTCTTAAGGCAAATCACATACTGAGAAAAAGAGCTGGTGCCGAGAGACCTTGTACAATATGGGGAACAGTCAGGACCTGGGTGGCTTTCCTGTTTCCAATGCTAAATTAGACGTAGACATGCATAGCTATGTAATTCAGGCTGCCCTCAAACTCACCGTCCTCTCATCAGTGACCAAGCCATGGGATTATTACAAGCATGCGCCGGCGCTCCTGGATTCTACAGGACTCTCAATCTCAATGGAGCGCCTACCTTATTATATAGGGAGTAACTTGAGAGCCACCCATGGCTTCTCAGCCTGAAGTTATACACACTAAGGTTCACAAGGAGGGAGAGGCCTGGAGGACAGATCATGACTGATGTCTCCAACACTAGTTTGAGGGCTGAATGAGATTCTGAATAGAGAGCACTGGGCAAGGTGGGATTCAGTAGGATGCGAGAGGACCTGACATTGGGAGGAATCACAATAAAGCAGGATTTCCAGGGATCCTAGGTCTCCCCTCCTCCTCACTCACAAGGAGCTGGGTGTGGGGACATCCCACTCATCTTCCTGTCTTGTAGCTTTCCATCTTTGAGCTCAAGGCAGTTCGGACTAGACTGGGACTACGCTCACCAGGTGGAGCACACTGCTAAAAACAGGGGTGTTGGTGTGTATCTGTGTGTGTGTGTGTGTATGTGTGTGTCTATGCTGAGACCTGGGGTGTTAGGGTGTGTGTGTGTTTGTGTATTTGTGCATGTGTGCACATGCCTGTGTGTGTATGTGCTCACGTATGTGTGTGAGAGTGCACATGTGTGTACCATCTTGATGCCCAGAGGGCTCAGCTTTGCAGGAAGCTTTTTGCTCAGGACATGTCCCAGAGTGAGCAGGTTTCCCTGAGGGCACCCATGTGCTACCAAGATCCCATCAGGGGCAATGGTTTCAGGGTCAGAGGAGAGACTTTAGTTTCCAGTCAGACAGAATTGGAGTTACAGTGGTTCTGAGGTTAAAAGACTCTAGATTCTGGGAGAGATGGGCTTCTTCTGTGGCCTGCTCCTAAGGTATGGATTTAGCAGTAATTTTGGAGTTTTCAATCTGTTTCTTCAGCCCTCACAAAATGCAGATGAATGAGCATGCTGATCTAAAATGATCAAAACAGGGACTTTTTGTGCACCAGCATGACACCACAAGAAATTCTACACTCAACCTACAACAGATGCAGGCAGCATTGAGGTGTACTCAAGACCTCGTATACAATTACCTTCAGACTCTACGTACCACATATAAGGCAGAAACTGACCTCATTTTTTGACTTGGGTCCCACCCTCATGATAGCTCATATATGCAAATGTTCCAACATCTGCACAGTTCTGAGAGTTTGAACTGCCTCTGGACCTAGGCATTTTGGATAAAGAACAGCCTGAAATGTTAGCTGTGGAATGTCCTGTCATGAACCTCTGTCTGCTAAAACTTAACTGTAGTGGATTCATTTGCTTGGGTGACTAAAGATAAAGTCATAGGTGAAACGTGTTCTCCTTGGAAAAGAACAGCCATTTTTAAAAATTTTAAATTACATCCACGTGTGTGTGTGTGTGTGTGTGTGTGTGTGTGCCTGTCTGTGTGTGTGTGTGTGCATGTGTATGCTGAGACCTGGGGTGTTAGGATGCATTCATATGTGTATGTGTATGTTGAGACCTGGGGTGTTAGGGTACACGCATGTGTGTGTATGTGTGTATGTATGTATGTGTGTATCTATGCTGAGACCCGGGGTGTTAGAATACATTCATATATGTGAGTGCATGTGTGCATGTGTCTGTGCATGTGTGCACGTGTCTCTGTGCATGTGTGCACATGTCTGTGTGTGTGTGTGTGTGTGTGTGTGTGTGTGATGTGGAGGACAGGGAACAGCTTGAAGGGGTCACTTCTCCCCTTCTACCCTGCAGGTTTCTCAGGATTGATATCAGGTTATCTGACTTGGTGACAAGCACCTTTACTGGCCGAGCAATTTCACCAGCCCAGAGCAGCCATTTTTAACACGGTGGCACCTCTCTGCAGAAACAGAGGCCCGGCAGAGCTGGCCAGGATCACCACACACCCAAATGACCCTTTAGGTACATGGTCAGGGACTCCACAGAGTCAGTAGACGATATTCCCCCTGGTTGGAAGGACCATCTCCTGGTGATTAGCCATATCTTTTGCACCTCATTTAATCACCAGTAAGATCAATTTCTCCCATTGTTCCCTGTTTTCAAAAATTTGATACCTGCCCTGTTCTGTGGTTGTATCAGCTGTGTGAGCACCAAGTCTGATGAAGACACCGTGCCACTCGGAAGACTATCATGTAGAAGAAACAGCGTGATTACCAGCTTTGGACGCTGTGGGTGTTGCCTCCAGAACATCTCCCATGGTGCACACTGTGACTTCCCGGTTTCTGCTGAACTGCATTTCATGTGACAATTTCCTTACCCCAGTTACTACCCCAGCCAGGGATCATAAAGGTTCCTGGCCTGGATGATTGTAGTACCACTGCTACCCTGTCCAGCCTGCCTTACCTACTCTGTCTCAGGCCCAGGGACAGCCCACCTTTGCTCTTCAAGGCACCCACATACTGCTCTGTGCACGTGCTGGCGCCGTCCCAGCCTCTTCCCTCTTCCTTCCATCCCTGATCTCTAACCTCAGATCCCTGCGCCTGCCCTCCATCTGACTTGGACGGCTGAGACTCCCTATTGGTGTGCCTGATCCTTACCTGTGAGATGTCCCCTTGCATTTACCATTCCAATCTCCAACTCCAGTACTTACCCCCTCTTCAGCGCCTTCCTGCATCTTCCAAGCAGAATTTGTTCTGTCCTTCCAAGGGCCCTACCCCTCCTACAATTCCTGGTGTCTTGCAGAATAGAGGTGACGTATCCACCCTTAGGCTGTAAGCCACTGGGAGTCAGAGATCTGGTCTTTGAGTTATGCACAAAGCATGTTCTGTGAAGCAGATATGTTGACAGTGAACTCTGTGGTTGGGGCCGCCCTGAGTTGTTAGGGTTGATACAGTCGGATTGTAGGAAGAAGCTGGGGTATATGCCACCTTAATTTTTTAAACTCTCTCTTTAAAAAACACACATTAATTCATGTATTTATGTAGTGTGTGTATGTGTGTGTGTGCTATTTAGTTCTCTATGTAACCCTGTAAAGAGCATGGGTGTTGGGGTCAGAGGACACTTTTAGAGTCAGTTCGCTCCATCTATTCTGTTGGTTTTGGAATTGAACTCAGGTCGTCATGTTTGATAGCAAGCACTTTAAACCACTCAGCTATCCAGGTTGCCCCCCCCCCATCTGGTTTTTAAAAGTTGGGCTTAGGAGATTGAGGAAATTGATCAAGTTGATAAAAATGCTTGCTACAGAAATGTGAGGACCAGAATTCCAATCTCCAAGACCCATATAAAAGTCAATGCACATTTGTAGCTCCAGTGTGTGTGTGTGTGTGTGTGTGTGTGCGCGCGCGTGTGTGCGTGCATGCGTTTGTGTGTGTGTGTGTGTGTATGAAGACAGGCAGATGATAGTTGGAGTTCATTGGCCAACAAGGCTAGATAATTAGTGAGCTCCAGATTCAGTGAGAAACTCAGTCTCAGAAAATAAGATATAGGGTAGTGAGGAAAACACCAGACTCAATCTCTGACTTCACAGGCATGTGCACACACCCACATAAATGAAAACATACAGCAACACACACACAGGCATGTGCACACATCCATGTAAGTGAATAATACAGCACACATACGAAGAGGAGGAGGACGAGGAGGAGGAAGAGGAGGAGGAGAAAGGAGAAGAGGAGGAGGAGGAGAAGGAGGAGAAGGGGAAGGGGAAGGGGAAGAGGAAGAGGAAGAGGAAGAGGAAGAAGAAGAAGAAGAA
>LOEQ01006464.1:76789-87346 GCA_001685075.1 Bramus lutescens | reverse complement strand
CTGCTTGAGATCTTGCATCAGCCTGGGCCCACCATGCACCAGCTATTGGACTAGCTCTGTGGGCTCGCCGTGGATCTTAAAAGCATTTTTAAAACCATGGACAGAGGGTAGCTGGCACAATGGCATGGCACGTGCACTTAGGACAGACTCATATGTAGAATAGAGTAAAAACTTAGGTTGGTGTGCATACAGAGTCCATGGGAATTGTAGCAGGGGAAGCCATTATTGGAGCATGTGAATTCTAAGTTACACTTTGAAGAATGTGTAGTCGTTTGCCAGGTGAAAGAAAATGGAAATAGGACTGTTCAAAAGTAAGAATTACTGAAATAGGATGCATGTTTGAAGGTGTGAATGTTTTGGGGGGATAGTTTGTATTTATTCATATCTATTAATGAAAGGAATATAAATTTAAAGCGTAAAATAAGACAAATTATATTAACACACCCAATATTCATGGTTTCCTTCCGTATTTAAGTTTCTGATGACTCTAATTTATAACAACAGATAAATATGACATATTGTCAAACAGTGGGTATGAGTTTACTGAGGTCCTGGTCTTGCTCTCCATTGAATAGTCTTCCTCCAAATGCTTTGATCATATAACAGTTATTTATTTTGCCAGTGATTGCATCCTGACCATGCTGAGCTGTCCAGTAATGGGATGGTTGTTCTTTCCTGTTTTATTTCAGGGTGTAGCTGTGAGTCATACGTCTTCATCCAAGAAGACCGAAATCAAAGTCTACTGGAACGCTCCACACAGTGCCCCAAATCATGTACGATTTCTGTGAGTATGAGAGTGCACGTCCCGAAACCACTGCGGTTAAGACTGAAACCATGATGATGTGTACTGCTTTGCCCTGGACCATTCACCCATGTAGGAGAGCTTTAGTAGTTACAGCTTACAGACAAAAGAGTTATCTTGCTTCTTTCCTTTGTTGTTATTTGAGACAGCATCTAGCTATCCAGCATTGAAATTGGCTAGGAACTCCCTTTGTAGAAGAGGTTGGTCTTGAACTTGTAGCAGTCCTCCTGCTCCTGCTTCTGACTCCCAGATGGACCTGGCTTTTTTTTCACCCCCTTTCCTCCAAAGCAAACTTGTAGCACATAGTCCAGGACTTTGCACTGTCCTTTTTTTTTGTTTGTTTGTTTTTTAAATAAGCCTCCTCCTGGTTTATCCTCCTACGTGCTTGGTTTACAGGCATGCACCACCAATCCTGGCAGGACTTGGTACTTGAGGGGCATTTACTAGACATTATCGTCGAGCGAGTGAAGTGTTACACTGCTT
Source organism: Bramus lutescens (assembly GCA_001685075.1). Lineage (NCBI taxonomy): Eukaryota > Metazoa > Chordata > Mammalia > Rodentia > Cricetidae > Bramus > Bramus lutescens. The sequence continues at coordinate 86,061 of LOEQ01006464.1, read as the reverse complement.
TAGGACTCCTAAGAGCCGTCAATTAGTACTTGAGTATGTGTGTACAGAGTAATACTTTCTGTTTTAATATGAAAGTCTAGATAAGACAGGCCTGAAAGTAGGGTGACTTCCTTGGCAACACTACAACTTGTCCATAGCTTATCAGAAAGTAAATCTCTGCATGCCTCTTGGAATTGTGGAACCAGAATTACAATAGCATCCTTTTCCTATTCATTTGCACAAAGCGAAATAGAATATCATGAGCTGTGTCATAATTCCTGAGTGGTGTTCCAGACATATGCCTATCTTATAGGAGGGAATCTCCTCTGACGTGCTCCTTTTCTGCTTAGCTTTGTCCACAGACCCCTGGCACACTGGAGCACTGCTTTGCCCCCGTGTGTCAGCTGCTGAGGTGGACCTCAGTGAGCACTTAGGTTTTGGTAACCTCTATGGAGCTTTGGTCGGAGATCACATCTTACATGTGCCCTTTGGAGGGGCATGACTAGCGCGCACTGTGAGTTGACCACTAGTGTGCTCGCGGCAGGGAGAAGAAACCTATGTGGTTGAGTCGTGCCGTCCAGCATGCATGGCTGTTAATAGAAGAACAGACAACGGATAAGGAAAGAGGGAGCGAGGGAGAGAGAGCGACAAAGCCCATCTAGTAACGGGTGGAGGACAGTCATAAGAGATTGGCCCCACACATGGGTGTTCCTTGTCCCCTCTCCTCGCACATTTTTTTTCACCTAAAGTTTTGATTTGCTTCTGATGGGCCACTGCTGAGGTTTTGCCTAATTCCACTGGTACTCTTATTTCAGAGCCACGGTTGTTGAGAAATATAAAATCTACTGGGTAAAGATTCCCAGTCATGTCCTTTCGCAACCAAATGCTCCTCCCTTTACACCGCCTACAGCGACAGCACAACCTTTGACAGCGTCACCTTCTGTCTCCCACTTAACAAAGTCGGTGAGTAGCATCTCCGTGCCGTCACCAAATGCAGTCTAGAGTGGCTGTCTGGGCAGCTGGTCCTGTGGGTGGCATTAGCTGTCCTGCGTGGTGGGAGGGAGTTTTGGGGTACCCTATGAAGTCTGAAGGAAGTCTTCAGGGCAGCATTCTGATTTATAGGTTTGAGTAAAGGACATAAAAGAGTCCCCATTCAGATATAGTTGCTACACTCACAGGCAATTGTGCAAATGGGGAGTGTGTGTTCCCTTTGGAAATGAAGTCAAGAGAGCCTCCCGCCTCCTTCCCTTCTCTTCTCTTCCTTTTCTCCAGTCTTCCTTTCTGCGGAATACCAAGCATAGAGGGGAAGTTTCAGTTACATGGAGACAAGATTTGGAGGGGAGCCTTGAAGTGGTGTATAATACAGATTTTATCCTATTCAGATTAGAGTGTTGGGGAACTCAGTGGGCTATGGCGGCATCTGCCCAGAATCTCAGCAGTCAGGAGGCAGAAGCAGGATGATCGCTGTACATTTGAGACCAGGCTGGGTTACGGGGTAAATTCTAGGTCAGTCTGAACCAGGCAGTAAGACTATTTCAACCCCTTCCCCTCAGCAAACAAGTGGATGAAGCAAACAGCGTAGGAAGTTTGAGGCTAGCCTGAGCTACAGGAGGTTCCGCTCTCTATGTCCACACCTCCCGCACCCAAATAGAACCTGAAAGTTCAATGTGCCAAGTCCCAGGGGAAAAATCGCTTGTAAATCCTGTCAGCTGCAATTCCACTTAGGCTGTCTGATTCAAAAGAGCGACGGTTGATAAAGAGATCTGGAAAGGGTAACGCACACTAGAAACCCCAGGAAGGTGTGCGGCTGGAGGAAATTTGGATGCATTAGACTGCATGTTGCAGAAGTGCGTACGTAGAATGGAAAGGTGTCAGGGTGTTGCCATAGTTGGAAAGCACGAGCTTATGCCTAAATGTTGACTTGCGTGCCTTCAGTGGGTCTTCAGAGGAAATTATTTGTTTCAGCTTCACTTAAGGATGAGAAAGAGTCACGTGCTGCTCTTTATGGCCAAGAAAAGGCATCGAAATAATGAATATATGCCTTGCCTTCTGCCTTGTGCTGCAGGAGGTAAACTCTGGGTCAGGGCTTCTCAGCCTTTTTAATGCTATGATCCTTTAATGCAGGTCCTCATGTTGTGGTGACACTCTCAACTGTAAAATTATTTTGTTGCTACTTCATAACAGTAGTTTTGCTACCATAAATATCTGTGTTTTCTAGTGATCTTTGGGGTCATGACCCACAGGTTGAGAAACAGTCATTCCCCTTTCTTTTTGTCTGTATATATCTCTGTTTTCACCAAATAAGGGACTGGAGAGGTGACTCAGCAGTCAAGAGCACTTGTTGCTCTTCTAGAGGACCCAAGTTTAGTTCCAAATCCCACATCATGCTGATCATCATGCTGCCTGTAAGTCCAGTTGCAGAGGCTCTGATGCCCTCTTCTGGCCTCCTTGGACCCCAAGTATACATTAACACAGACACATACATACAAATAAAACTAGAAATGACTAAATAAACCATTTAGTTTACATAATAGTTGTCTTCTTCGGCACCCTTCTCTTCAACGGTTTTAAACACCTCCGTGGATGTTGTATTTGATTACATTATAATGCATGGCGCACTTTCGTTTAACTGTATATCATTGAAGAGGTTATTATCTGTATCAGCTCCCATTTCACTCTTAATACTTAAAAACTGCTTAGAGTGAGTGAATGGTTTGTACATCACCTTCCTAATAGAAAATATTGCCCTTCATGCTGTCAATAAAAAGGATCTATTCTTTGAAATTTTACCATGCTTCTGTGCCTTAATTATAGGGAGATTCATTCAGAACCGTGGCATTTTTAGGGTTAAAAGATACCTCTTTGTCTCTTTTGGATTGCCAAAAGTAAAGAGACTCTTAGAGAATAGGATCTTGGACAGGTGGAATAGATCAAAGCGGAGCTCATAGACCAAAGTCACGTTTTCAAGGTCCTCTGTCTTCTGTCTTTACCCTACTGTGGAGTATTTAATATACCTATTAAGCCTAAGGTGGTGGTGGGGGTGTGGTTGGGGTTCCTTAGGTGCCGCACTGGGACTCTCTGGGCTCAGTGAGTGTAGAACATTAGCTGTGCCTCTTGACATGATAGAGTTTCTCCGATGGTTATTTAGAGTGGTTTAGATCTACAAGTGTGACATCTCCTGTATCACTTAAGTAAGTGCAAATTTTGAATATGAATTTTAAAAGCTCTTTCCAAGATCTATACATAAAGACACATTAATGGTTGACTTGCCTGCTTTTTACCATCTCTTGAAAACTAGAGGGTACCTGTTAGGCAAGATTGTCAGTGTGGTGTTATTGCTAGGAAATTTCTCAAAATTTACTGGGAACATTGCTCCTCCTGGTCTTGGATGATGTGAAGTCTTTTTTATATTAAATGAACAGAAGCACTCTTGTACCACCTCAGACTGACTAGTATAGTTTTCCAAATGGTAATTAAAACTAATTACATTTAAAGATCCCCAGCTGAAGAAAGCTCTGATTGTTTCTGATTTGTCGTGTGTCTTCTGCTCCCTGTTTGGAAGGAGTTCTTGTTGCAGCCCATACTTGAAGGTAATGGCTGTCCAGTCCTTGGCTGTGAACAGCTTGTTTCATAATTAAGACCTTTCCCTCCTTGTCATTTTTCCTAGTTCAGTGCTTCTGAGTGTGGGAGCAAGAAGTTCTGTGTTCGGAGTCCTTTGAACTGTGACCCAGAGGAGACCGAGCCTGCCTGCCTCTTCTTGTCCTTCACCAGAGATGACCAGTCGGTGATGGTGGAAATGAGTGGTCCCAGTGAAGGCTACCTGTCGTTTGCGTTGTCCCATGACCAGTGGATGGTTTGTATCTATTGCTTGCATGTGGGATGACAGCAGGAGTTTAGCATCAACAGCAGATTAGCTACGCCTTCCAGCTCTAAGGGTAGAATGGGAAAGGAAAGCGCTAAGGACAGATCCAAATCTCAGTGGCTCGTTCCTGATTTCAACAGGTGGGCAGTGATTTCTTAGAGCAGGTCAGCAGGGAAGACCATTTGCAGTCTTATGTCCTTGTCTCTTAGTGCAAAAAGCAGGAACCTCAGGCAAGAGAAATGTCTGCATAAAATGCCATGTAATGCAGTGTAATGCCTTTCAGACTATTGTTCACACAGGCACCGGAACTAAAGCTGACACCTCTCCTGCTGGTGCCCCGTCCTACAGCCATCAGCAAGTTTCCCACCAATGCATGCCACGTTTGTGCGGGCATTCTGACTGCTCCTTTGCTCCTTTGCCTGATGTGTGCAAGGCAACTTCTTTTTCCTGATTCTTTCTCTTCCTGGGAGGGGACTGCTGGCTGGATTTAGGGATTCTGTAGGTGGCAGCCTTGTGCTGCTGGGGAAAAGCAGAATGCTACAGAAGGGTCCAGTTCCACTAGGGAGAAGAAAGAGGACCCTTGGCAAATGTAAGTCCTCTTCGTAGAGGCTTGGCAGTGAGCAGAGTGGATGCCCACCAGTGTGACTTCCTCGTTAGGGAAGGCAAAGTCTTTGGAGACTTTTCTTCATGTCAGGGTTTAAACTTGACATCTATTCCCCCACCTTTTTAGGGAACCATAGCTCAAAATAACCAAAACTCAGAACAGACCTTTGACATGGCTGTGAAAGACGAGCCAAGATTTATTCTGAAATGCACGCCACCCAAGTTGTCGGCATAGGCCTTTGGTCCCAGCCTTCAGGAGGTTAAGGCAGGAGGATCAGGAGTTTGAGGTCATGGCAGATTTGAGGCCACCAGCCTGGGGTTGTGAAGCCCCCATCTCAAAACACATAGCACCATAGTGCCAAAGCAACAAGTTACCTCATGGACTTTCAAAAGGAAGAAAGCATCAACCTTTTCTCTGCAGAGTTACTATTCCGGAAAAGCCTTAACTACATCTTGATGGATCATAATGCTGTGATTGTGCAAAATATTTCCCCTGCTTTCTCTCTGTAATTACCATCAGACCTGCAGCTTATTCTTTTGGGTGTTCTCAGTACTAGAGAAATAAATCAAATTTGGTGCCTGAGGTGAATAATGAGGTTGAGATCAGAGTCAAATGTGACTCTAAAGCAATAAGGAAAGACTTGTTGTGCGAACGGGATGGAATTGGCTGTGAGGCAAATGCAGAAGAGGAGTCCAGATAGGATTAAAAGGCATTGCTGTCTAAACACATAATTTTCTTAAGGTGGATCTCTGGGGCATTTACATACGTCAGTTATGTATTATTAGATATGACATATTACGTCATATTTATTTGTCATTTAAAAATAAAAAACAACTTGTTTCTGTAAGTGTAGAGTTCAAATCGTGCTGTAATGTAACAGCACCATTCCTCCTGTTGGCCACAGTGAATGAGAAAGAGGGGAAGATTTCATTGTTGAGTGTGATGGCGGATGTCCTACAGGTAGGTTGTTAGCTCTTGTAAATTGTAGGCAAGATAGCACAAAAGCGTTTATCTCTAATTTGAGATATTTTAATCTCACTTAGAAATCTTACCTATTTCTCTTATAGTGCTCATCAAAAGTGTTTATAAAAAGACTTAATTATGCAGGTGCAGTTGGTTTACAGAGAGAGCCTGCTTAATGATTAAAATCAGTTATACACCTGGTTGCCTAAATTGGCGGAAATGGATCATCTTCAGGATATACTTTTAAAGTGGTTGTTTCTATTTAAGGTTGTTAGTTTCAAAACTTTAGTGTATTTTTATGAACTTTTTTTTTGAGACAGAGTCTCACTATGTATCCGTGGCTAGGTTGGAACTCTGTAGACCAGACTGGCCTCAAAACTCCCATAGATCTGCCTGCCTTTGCCTCTTGAGTACTGGGATTAAAGGCATGTGCCACCACATCCAGGGTCCTGTTATTTTTGACTATATAATAAGTTAAGATACTGATGATGCTTGATATTTTAAATGCTGATTGGATAACAACCTAAATTCTACCTAAAAAATATAGTGGCTCGTAAATTGACAGCAATTGCTTTCATCACAAAAATTGAAAAGTATAATTTCCCAAATTTTTGCTAATAGTGACTTGCTTATTTTTGCATTTTGGTCTTCTCTGTCTGATTTTTTTTAAATAATATAAAGTCTAATAAGTAAACACGTTACTAGCTTCTATTCCCATTTCCCTCTTAGGTAGAAAACAGAGTCATTTTCATGAACTATACACTCATAACACGCGGTTGGTTTTGCAGCAGGCATTCAACCTTGAGATAGTGTCAGGTCCCCTAGGTTGAGCACTCAGTCCCCAGGACTGCCCAGCTTCCTGCTGTTTGACCTGTGCCTTTGACTCTAGGGATGACAAACCAAGTGCACACATGTGTACACGTGCAGTGTGCATGCAGAAGTCAGGGGACAACTTTGTGGAACCAGCCTCCTCTTTCTACCTTTCTGTGGCCTCTGAGAATTGAACCCAGATCACCAGGTTTGCTCTACCAGCGTCTTTACCTTCCGAGCCATCTTTCAGCTCCTAGACTAATGGATTCTTCTTGCCCATTGCATTGCAGGTTATTGATGGAGTCTCTTTAGCTGCCTTCTGGCCCCTCTTGGCTTCTCAATCCATTTTTAGTGTGTCTTAGTTTGCCTTGGTGTCAAAAGATGCTTCCGCTCATACTTCATCATCCCTCAAAATAGCCTGTTGTTGCTTCTCAGCAGGAATAATTCAGAGAAGTTAAGATTTAAATGCTAATATGTTACCAGATGCTCATTTGTCTGTGGATTGATTTTGAGGGGCGTATTCAGGATAGGCAAGTACTCCGTACTGCTGAGCTACCCACATCTGCCCTCCCATGTACTTTTTAAAAACATTATTTTTTAAAAAATACTTTCTTACTTTGAGTATGTGTCACTTTGCAGGTACAAATGTGGGAGTATAGGACGGTGTGTGTGAGTTTGTTCCTGCTTCCAACATGTGGGTCCTGGGTACCAAACTTAGGTCGTCAGGATTGGCAGTGAGCTGTCTCACCAACCTTCTCATGGCCTCCAACATTGTGCTTTAATTCTCTTAACTGCATTGTCACTGTCTCTAATGTGACTTGTATCTCTACCTGACCTTCCTGTATTGCTCCTGAACCCCTCCTTAGTCTTCCTGTCTCCATAATCTCCTCTCTGAATTTCCTATATTGTGTGCTTCCATGCTTCAGACATGGATTTCCGTAACTTCGGTGTTTATAAACAGTGGCATCTTCTCTTACCCTTCATTTAGGAGGTGCAGATTGAGTTACCTGTTCCCACTCTCTCCTGTGCTGTCTTCTCTGATATTCAGGATGCTTCTCTGTTATTGTTAGTATTGTAGCTCTAATCAGTTTGCTTCTAAGTCAGCTGCTTTTACTGTATTGTTGTTATTATTTTTTTATGTGCACTGATTTGCAGGTGCATTTGGAGGTCTGAGGTTGAAGACAGGTATCTTTCTCAATTGCTCTCCACCTCATGTTTTAAGACAAGGTCTCACGAAAGCTGATGTTCTCATTGATTCGTCTAGACGGGGCTCCTCCTGTCTTAGCCCCCACAGCACCTGGATTACAGGTGTACATTGCCACGCCTGGCTTTTAACATGGGTACTTTTGTTGTAGTTGTTGTTACCGTGTTGGCTTTAGGGATCAAGTTCAGGTCCTTAAACTTGGCATGGGCTCGTTTACCCTCTAAGCTGTTCTGTTGCTTCTCGCCCATCTCTTTAAACAAGTTATTTATTTTTGTTTTTATACTTACATCATTTCCATTCCCCCCTTTCCTTCCCTCCCTCCAAACTTTCCTATGTAACTCCCCATCTCCTGTTCTCTTTCAAATTCATGGCCTCTTTATGTGTTGTATATACTAGTTCCAGCTGGTACATCTGCACCAGCACTCCTGCACCCAAGGCTCAGAGATCCGTGTAGAAGAGGGGATGGGAAGGCTGGAAGAGCCAGAGGAACAGGGAGTTCGTTGTGAGACTTTGTCTTTTAGAAATGTTAGAAGCTATACCTGCAAAGTCTCACCTACGTGGCTGCCTAAATATTACCTGAACAAGGACAGCACTAATAGACACACTAACATGGACTCAGTAGCCCTCAGCCCTAGAGGAGGAGTTACAGGCAACTACAAAATTCTGACAGTGAGAGAAATAGTATTCCGCAGAGTAGAGCAAACCAATTGGTTGTTTAATATCAGATTATCATCCCTGAAAAAGTATATATATGCATATATATATTTATATAGACTTAGCACATTGAGTATATACACACATGTGATAATAATAAAGAATACAAAAGAAGTTAGTAACTCAAGAGCCTTGTTAGCTTAATGGCATATGGGCGGTGATTTCAGACCGATATAATTCATTTATTCCATTGCTTCAGAGGCCTTTGAAATAGCAGCCAATCTAAAGAGTCAGAACATGACTTTCAGAGTTAAGGACTATTGGAGACTAAAGGATGAGGAAGAATTGTACTGGTGAAAAGTTTCTCCCTCAACTCTGGTAGTTTTATCTCAGTCATGCCACATCAAATCCATGAAAATGTGCAATATACAGCAGAGTTTGTTATCTTAGCAGAATATACATAACTGGATGCTGCATGTTCTCAGTCATGCATGTAGGACATGTGCATTTCTCTGTAAGTCAGTCTCTAATATAGTGCTCACAGTTAAGTGAAAAGGTCATAGAACTTATTTTCTCCCCTGAGAAGGCAGAAATGGACAGATGCAAACATTTGAATCCACACACATGGAAGTACCAAAGTGGCACCCATTTGTGGGTGCGGGACTACGAAAGCGTGCTTCGTCTTTGTTATAAAAGCAATTTTGGGCCTTTCACATGCTAGGAGGGTGCTCTACTGTTGAGCTGTGCACTACCTCCAACATGTCTCTTTTGATCTATTACTTTAGAATTTTGGTGCCCTTTTATTTTTAATTAACATTTGAGACAGGGTCTCACTATGTATCCCTGACTGGCCTGGAACTTGCTATGCAAATTGGTCTGGCTTAGATCTCAGAGGTCTGCCTCTCCAGGGCTGGGTTTAAAAGTTTGTGCCCCACCCCCAGTTATTTTTTTATTTTTACTTATTGTGTAGCCGTGCCAGCAGGCCTCAAGCTCACAGAGATCTGCTTGCCTCTGTCTCCTGAGTGTTGGGCTTAAAGGTGTGTACCACCAAATGCAGATAAAACATTCTTTAAGCTCACAAATAGACAACTGGTTCTCTAGACCTCATAGATTATTTACCGCTTGTAGTATTGAGGGGAGCGGGCCCTGCTTTTCGTCCCGCCCAGCTCCCACACGGCTAGCTTATACCCCAAAAT
>LOEQ01006464.1:54956-72439 GCA_001685075.1 Bramus lutescens | reverse complement strand
TTTCTTTGCTTTATGTTTAAAAACCACCTATGAGTGAGTACATGTGATAATTTACAGTTGCTCATTTTAAGGGGTAGAAGGGGTTCTCTTTGGATTTTAAGTTAAGTTACTGGCTGTGTTTCATACAGAGAATGTCAGTCAGGTTACACGGCAGCATGGCTTATGATTTCAATGGCTCCTGCTTTGTGGATTTGAACCAGAACTGTAAGCACCTTGTAAGATGTATGTCTTTGGGCTTTGCTCCACTTTCCTAGGAACAGTGCCTTTTGGATTGTTGTAAGAATTACCAGCTCTGTGTGACAGTCTGTCTAATCTGGATCTGGTCTCCTTGGACATGAGCTTCTCTAGGGGGTGCAGTAAAAGCCCAGGCAGCCATTCAGACTAGAAGGGGTTGTGTCTGGCTGCTCTGCCAGTCATTTCCTGTCATGCACCTTCCTAAATAAAATGGGTACCCTGTGGTCCTGGTGTACTTTAGGAATCTGAATGTTTAGTTTTAGTTTTCTTTGATTGGTTGTTTTGTTTTGAGACAGTCTCGCTATATAGCCCTGAGTGGCCTCCATGAAACTTTCTGTAGATCAGTCTAGCCTTGAACTCATAGAGATCCACCCATCTCTGTCTGTCGAGAGCTGGGATTAAAAGCATGCACCGCCACGTACAGCCTCATCTTCATTCTTCATTTTCGTAAACAGTGTCTTCAGTGACAGGAGCTTTGCTATCTTGTTTATTTCTAACATTGTTTGTGACTTCTGTGGTTTGAGTTACCAAACACTTAATTGAGTCTATTGATATTTCCTTAATTGAGTCTATTGATATTTCCTTCCTGATTTTCTGGACTGCTGATTTAGTTTGGCTCTCTGTTGCTCTGACCAAAAGCACCCACAGGGGACGAAAGGTTCTGTTTGACAGGTTACTGTCCATCTTCAAGAGGAGCCAAGGTGAGAGCTCGAGGCAGGAACTGAGGCAAAGACTTGGGTGGAACACTGCTTCCTCTGCCTTGCTCTGCTACTTATATATCCCTGGACTACCAGCCTAGGGATGGCACTGCCCATAGTGGCCTGGGCCCTGCCGCATCAACCATCAAGCAAGAAAATGACCCATAGACATGTCTAAAGACCAATCGGATGGTGGCAATTCCTCAGCTGAGATTCCTGGTGACTCCAGCTTGTAGCAAGTTGATAAAAACTAACCAATGTGGTTACATCTTGTTGTTTTAACTAAACCACAAATTAAATGATCACTTCAGTACTTGATCTTTGCTTTGATTGCATTCAGGTGTTTTGAGGTGGTTTTCGGTGTTAGCATCTCTAAAAAGGCTTGTGGTTTTAGTTTTGATTTTCTGTTTAAACCAATAACTTAAACAATAGTTTTGGTGCTGGAGAGATGGCTTAGCATCTGAGAGCACTCCTGCTCTTCCAGAGGACCTGGGTTCAGTTCCCAGCACCCACATGGCAGCTTACAACTGTCTATAATTCCAGTTCCAGGGAATCTGACACTCCCACATTGATGAACATAGGAAAAAGAATAAATTATTTAAAAAATAGTGCTGTAAGTATCTAGCTGGACCATCTTTCCTCTTTTTATTTTTTCATTTTATTATATAGATAGTATAACCTGTATCCTTCACAAATTTTTAAAAATTTAGTTATTTCAATCATTATTCTTATTATTTGTATGTATGCAGGTATACCCATGGTGCTCTTGTGAAAGTCAAGGGACAATTTTGCTGAGTTGGTTCTCTCCTCCAGGTTACCAGGCTTGCATTGCAAATTCTTTTACCCTCTGCGACAGCTCACAAGCCCCATCCTTTTGAAATTTCCGTAACATAGTCTGTTGCCTGATATCTAGCATTCGTTTTCAATAAAAGTTTATAGATCATTAAGTTTCTTAACTATTTTTGTACTTGAATAGTTTTCTAAAAATATGTTTGTATATTCTGTAATTTATTCTATTCTAGCAATGGACATTTAGTTTGCATTTTCTTTTTAAGTAACATAAAAATGTTAAGGATATATGCCTATATTTTTGGTTCAGAATTATTCTTCAGAAGAGGAGAAAGAAAGATAGTAAGAGTCAGAGGAGGTGGCTGACATCAAGGAAACAGCATCCTCCAGACAAAACAAGGCCGATGTGCGTGTGAACTCACAGAGCCTGTTACAGCACGCACAGGACTTGCCCATGTTCAAACCAGACAAAACCCCAGCAAGGAGAAGGGGAAATGGACATGGAGTTCTGTTTCTAACCACAAAGCTATTTGCAATTGATTCCTACTGGGGAAGGGAAGATAGATTTTCTTCAATACAATGTTACTGGGCACATCAACCAGATGCTAGGGTTTAAAAAGTTATTTTAGCTGTGTAGTAGGGGACATACATATACACACACATTTGGAATAATCTTTTATTGTTCTGTTTTGATTTTATGTGCAACAAATATTAATAAAAGACACAAATAAGGCCATCCATGGTGGTGCATGCCTTTAATCTCAGCACTAAGGAGGTAGTGGCAGGGCAGGGGCAGGGGCATGTGGATCTCTATGAGTTCAAGGCTAGTCTGGTCTACATAGTGAGACCCACTTGCAAAAAACAAAACAAACCAAACCCCAAAAAGAATGAAACAAAGGGGAAAAAAGGGGAAAAAGATAATAATGTTTTTTTTTTCAGTTTAAAAATAATTGTTTTCGCTTTCTTTTCTGTTATTTCATGTGTATGGGTATTTTTCTTGCATGTGTGCCTTAGAGGTTAGAAGAGGGTGTCAGGTTCCCAGGTCCTCTGCAAGAGTAAGTGCCCTTAAACACTGAGCCAACTCTCCAGCCCTTCCCTCCATTTCTTATTCGAAACTGATCTGTTACTCAGACTCAGTCCAAACTGACCATCTGGCTAATTCTATATTCTCAGAATGCTTTTCTTTGTTGTCTGACAGTTGTCTTCCCAGGCCCCGTGTCTGTTAGCATGTCCAAGGATTTCAGAATGCAGGCGTGGTTAGAGGGTTGTAGCTTTAGAATATACCTGTTATTGTGCAAGAATTACACTGGGTGTTTTCAGTGACATCATCAGTTGTTATTTTGACATTGTTTAACTGCACACATTGATTCTTTTTACTTTAATTCTTCTGTTCCCAGTCCTCCTTTAGATTCATCTCATTGTTGGCTAAATTACTTCCTTGATTTTCAGGAAAGCCATGTGTTCTTGAAAATACGTCTTTTTGTTGCTTTTACCTGTGAATGTCAACTCTTCCTATCTGATTATTTTTCATTACTGTAAAACATTTCCTTTCTGTTCTGTGTCCACCTCTCAGGCCGAATTTTTAAGCACCCTCAGCAGCCTTTGATAACGTATGAAAAATACAATGTGACAGGCACTCCAAAGAACGTAGGAGGATCCCACTCTTCACCCCTTTTAAAGGCGCATGGTGAGTGAACAGAGCAGCGTTGTTACATTTTATGGGATACACTAACCAACAAGCAGGCATTGGGTGGATCAGGAAGGGGGGAGGGGGAGGGGGCAGGAGTCACTTAGCAAATTGGCATGGTTCTTTTATCTTTAAACATTAATGTTTTCAGGCAGATTGTCTCTCTGAATGTTTGTCAGTTTTTATTAAAAGTGAGAAGGAGATCTAATTCAGTGGTCTGAACCCTGACCCATTATAACCAACAGTGGAAATTTTTAAAACTCATCCAGGTTGAGTATTACTGGATTAGTTAAGTTAATGCTTTTGAATCCTTGATTTTTGTCTTTTTTAAATTAAAATAAATGCAGATTAGAAAGCGGTGTGTGGTTTTGGTTGTTTAGTAGTTTCTTGTGTTAGTATTTCAGCACAGGAAGTACACGGTGCAGTGCTTAGATATTTGGATAAGTGGGAGAGCTAGTGGCTTGGACAAAAGGCTCTCCTGTGCTTTGGGTCCACCAATGAAAGCTGATTCTACTTGCAGAGTGCACTGGCTTATGATGAAAAGAGAGGATTCAAAAGCAGGGAAGCCGTGCAAACAACACATTAGCCTCTTGGGATTTTCTTGCTGTAGTCCCTTGACATTCTCCAGAGTTCTTCACGGAGGTGGCTTTCCACGACTGTCACTGCAGCTCACCCTGGAAGCCACTTTCCCGTCTTCAGCTGGATTCTGCTCTCGTTGCACTGCACCTCGAGTTGGGCAGGAATTAGATCCGGAAGTCACATGTCCTTTTGTCCTTCATTTGTGGTTTAGAGTAAGACTACAGAGAAGAAAGCTGCAGTTGCTGTGGTCAAGCTATTTGGGTGCTCTGTGCCTTTGTTTCCCCATTCAGTCAACTGGGAACAATACAAATACCCATGAACAGTGGCAAAGACCGTTTGACTAATACGCATAAAACACTTGGCGTACCTCATACCTGCTAGGGTATGATCTTGTGGACTGTTAGTATCAGCAGTGGAGGTATAATAAGAACTATGATATGTTGTGTGTGTTTTTTTTTTGTGGGGGAAGGGGGGTTATTTTTCTATCTCTTGAATGTAGTTTGCTGGTCATTTATATTTTCTGAGCACTTTGCCCATTGCTGCAGCAGCTTACTCTGTGATATGAGTCTCTGTACCTTTCCCTCCCATAGGTGCCTTAATGTCTGTGGCGTGGATGACCACAGTTAGCATAGGCGTACTGGTTGCCCGGTTCTTCAGATCTGTGTGGTCCAAAGCCTTCTTCTTCGGTGAAGCATCTTGGTTTCAGGTTAGTAATGAAAAAGGCTTAAAACCATTTCCATGTTATTCAAACACTGTGATGTGAAGCCTGTGTGTGTGTGTGTGTGTGTGTGTGTGTGTGCATGTGCGTGCACGTGTACATGCGCTCACGTGCGTGTGCGCACATAGACGTGTGGGCGTGTGTGTGTGAGGACAACTTTTGGGAGTCAGTTTTCTTCCACCATATGGGTGCTGGGATTGCTTAGGTCGTCAGGCTACACAGCAAGTCCGTTTACTTTGCTGAGTCATCTCGCTGGCCCATGTGTGTTTTTTTCCTTTTCTCTATTACAGCTATTGCAGGTCTTAGATCTATTCCCCTCCCCCTAGTTTCCTAAGCAACTAAGAACCAATGTAAGATTCTTTACAGAGTCTGGTTTCGTGATGAGTGCGCTGAATTGGAGAGCATGTCAGGGTCAAATGATCCTTCCTTACCCTTTGGTTTGTAGCGGGAGAAGCTGAGAGGGATTAGCTCACTACACTAAGTCAGTTTGAGTCAAGGAGGTCTGGAAAGCAGAGGAAAGAAATGCTGGTGCTCGCCGCATGTCTGTCCTCTGCTTGCTGAGCCCCTGAGAGCTGGAACCTCCCTGTTAAACAGTCAAGAACATCTGATGATGTGTGGGATGAGAAACGGGAAGTGCTCTTTTCCATGCTGAGCCGTCCTGTGGATAGGGAGTAGGGGTCCTACAGTACACGGCAAGGGTCAACAAGCAGGAAGGCTGGCCAGCCTTATCTTCATGGGCAGGAGACTGTGGGTCTCATGTACTGAGCCATCAGTCAGTGTGTGGCATGACATTGCACACACCTGCGTCTAAGAAAAAGGGAGGAGTCCTGACCTCATCAGAGCACACCCTTCACTTGTGGCCATAGAAACAGCTCTTGAGGTTCTTCTTATCCTAACCTCATTTTTCTTCTTAGTTGACAGGGTTGCCTATTTTATTGATTCTCTTTAAGAACACTTTCTAAAAATTATTGTATTATTACTTTTTTTGTGTGTGGGTGTTTTGCTTACATGTAAGTCTGTATCTCATGCGTGCCTGGTGCCTGAAGAGGCCACGAGAGGGTGTTTGGGTCCCTTGGAACTGGAGTTATAGATAATTGTGAGCCAATGTGTGGGTGCTGGGAATTGAACCTGGGTCCTCTGCAAGAGCAGCCGTTACTCTTAACCACTAAGCCACCTCTCCAGCCCTTATTGATTCGATTTTTTTTTTGCTATGTGCCCATTCTGTCTGTCTCTGCCTGTGAGCTCTCATGCCTATGTTCTTTCTCCTCCAATCTGCTCTGTAGATTTTCCAGTTAGAAGACCATGCTCTTTATCAGTCCAAGTCCTCAACTGCCTTTACTCTTTGAAATGTATGTATGTGTGTATGTATGTATGCATGTATGCATACATGTATGCATATGTGTGTGTGGGGAGGGCATGTATGCATTCATGTGGCCACTCATGATGTGATGTGGGGGGGTGTGTACCTTAGTGAGCATGTGTCGAGGTCGGAGGACAGTGTTGTGGTGTTGATTCTCTCATACAAAGCAGTGGGCTTTGTGTGTGAGATCTCCATTCTGGCTGCTGTGAGGAGACAGCCTACCAGGAACTGAATTCACGTCATCAGGCTTGTTCACCAAGTGCCTTTACCCACTGAGCCAACTTGTCCATCCTTCCGCTGTTCTTAAACATACGCTGTTGATATGCGTATATGTTAGTGACAGTCACACATCGACAGAAACTTATAGGGTCTACCTATCATCCTCTGTATCATATAGGGTAACCTTGTCCTGGACTAATTCTGGCTTACACCAGCTGCCTGATACATAACAGTGCTCATTTTCATTCTTAATATTTTCTTGATTTTCCACAAAGAATTAAATGTTCCATATAATGTTCATTTATCGTCTCTGATTATCCTATAAACCCTGCAGGTCCCTCTGCACATGGCATAGCACTCTGCATGGTGACAGAGCTTCATCCATGCCTGTGGAAGGAAATGAAGGTCTTGGCAAGTAACCGTGCTTTGTGTGTGCGGTATCTGTTTCTGCTGTAGGGAGCAGGCGAAGCTTTAGTGAGCCCCTTTGAGTGAGGAGATGGCAGTGTAGAGTTTTCTTTAGCTTAATGGTCTATGACATTTTATTTTGACTATTTTGATGTAAGCAGGATGTGTGGCTTCAGTGAATCTCCCATGAGTGCCCTGCTGGGATACCAGATGTCTTTTATGAAGTGAGCCGTCTTCTCACCCTGCCATCTCCCCTTGCAGGTGCACCGGATGCTCATGCTTGCCACATCTGTGCTCACCTGCATTGCTTTTGTTCTGCCTTTTGTGCACAGAGGAGGCTGGAGTCGGGTAAGGATGCCTTCAGCAGCAGGTTTCCCTATAAATCTGTTTTGATGTCAAGGCAGATTGTTGCTTTATTCTCAGAGGTGGATAATGAGACATTTCTGTGTGCATGCTTTTTTCCTGTTTTTGAGTTATCTGATGACTTCACCTGGTTGGGGATTGGGACAGAAGGGAGACCGTGAATATAGATTGCTTGGTACTGATGTATTTTTAGGCTGTATTACATCTCATGCATTCCTTTAGTGAGTGTGTATTCCTTCTAGAATGTTGAAAATTTGAAGTATGATGTCTAAAATTTATTATTTATGTATGCATTAATTTTTGAGTTAGGGTTTCTCCCTCCCTCCGTCCCTCCGTCCCTCCCTCCCTCCGTCCGTCCCTCCCTCTCTCTCTCTCTCTCTCTTTCTTTCTTTCTTTCTTTTTGAGGTAGGGTTTCTCTGGCTGTCTTGAAACTTATTCTGTAGATCATGTTGGCTTTGATCTGAGAGATCCACCTGCATCTGCCTCCTGAGTGCTGGAATTAAAGGCATGAGCTACCATAGCCGAGCCTTTTTTGTTATTTTAATGATGTGTATGTGTATTTGTGTGGATCTGGGTAACTCCAGCACCAGAGGCAAGCATAGTGGTTGTGAGCTGCCCGATGTGGGTGCTGGGAACTGAAGTTGGGTCCTCTGGGAGAGCTGTAAGCATTCTTAACTGCTGAGCCATCTTTCCAGCCCAAGTGTGATGTCTAAGAAACAGAATCAGTTGAAGTGGCTTTCTCTTACAATTATCATTAAGTCAACAGAGAATTACATCTCTACTGTATGATCAGTCTTGCTATATATATCAAATTTTTTAAAATTAAGATATAACTATATCACATCCCCCTTTTTCTTTCTTTCCTTTAACCTTTCCCATGTCTCCTCCCTCCAACTCGTCACATTTCCCCCTCACTCCTCAAATTGATGGCCTCTTTTTCTATGATTATCAGTTTCTCTCTCTCTCTCTCTCTCTCTCTCTCTCTCTCCCTCCCTCTCTCTCTCACACACACACAACACACCACAAACATGAGTATGTAACTATAATCTGCTGTGACCATTTATTGTTGCTGCATATATATTACCTCAGGGTTGACCCTTTGTACTGATTACCAATTAGGGGCCTCAACCCTGGGTGAGACCTATTCTCCCTCTCTCAGCTGTCATGAATTGCCTGTGGCTCTTTGTCTAGGGGTGGGACTTTGTGACATTTCCCTCTTCTGTGCTAGCGTGCTTATCGTGTGGTGTTGTTCAAGTCTCAGGCTAAGGGTAGTTTCTGTGTCATTTCTAGGACATACGACCTCCCAGCAGACTAACTGGTGCTCTGGCTCTTGCAGTCTTTCCATGCACAATGTATATGTTTTTTTTTTTTTAACTTGGTTTAAACTGACAGGAAAGACTGACTATTAATGATACCCTTTTCAGCGTGCAGGGTACCACCCATACCTCGGCTGTACAGTGATGACTTTGGCTGTCCTTCAGCCTTTGCTGGCAACCTTCAGACCACCTTTACATGACCCAAGGTACAGACAGCTCTTCCATATACATGCCCTTCGTGTGTGCGTCACTAGATGGGCAACTAGTTTCTTTTCAAGGTAGAAGCACTTTGCATTTTGTAGCTCACAGTGATTTACTGTATTTACATTTAAGGACTTTAAAATGGGTTTCAGATACCCAATTCCCTGGCAATAGGGAAATTGCATGCTTCTTATTCTCTTGGGGATAAATTGCTATTCCATCACTTTAAAGACGACCGACTGGCTCTTTATTTTGGTAGGAGGCAGGTGTTTAACTGGACTCACTGGAGTGTGGGGACGGCGGCTAGAATAATAGCAGGTAAGTAAGCGCGGTGCCACTTACTCATATATAATTGCCGGTTGTTTACACCGAAGGTTGTAATTTGGCTTAAATGATTTTAGATGCATTAGTAATTGGAGTAATTGGTTGTTGAGAAGAAATCAGCCTGAAACATTGAAATCCAGAAAGTAATTTTCTACAAGGAACTATTTAAGTCATTATTTAAAGCTAAAGTTTTAAAAATGGCTTTAAGACTTTAAAACTCAGCCCTTTCTTTCCCATTTCCTCACGTTTCCTTTGCAAACAAATGAGGCTATGATAATGGCCAAACACTCAGGCAGGGTAAGTGAGGGTCCTGGGGTGAGGAGGATGAAGTGTGTTGGTACAAGTCTGCCAGCTCCAGGCCATCTCCTTGCTGTCTGGACTTGGAGGGCTGATGGTTTCCAGAGGGCAGCTGGAATGACCTGACAAAGCCTTTCATTTCAATACTGGGGAATCAGTACCCAGGCCTCATCAGTGGAAGGCAAGCACACTACCACTGAGCTACGCCCTCAGGCTTTTTTAATCCTTTTTTGTTGAAACTAGGTCTCAACCAGTTTGTCAAGTCTAATCTTAACTTTACTCTAGCTCAGACAGTCCTTGAGCTTGTGACCTCCCTGCCTCAGCACTCCGGCCCCCGCGATCCTCCCCCCACATCAAATATCTTCTGTTGATTCCAAGGGAGCCACCTCTCACCTGTATACATTCTATTGCTTGTAGGATTAGGTGCAGGATGAGAAGGACAGCAGTCATTTCTTCACCNCCCCCCCCCCTTGCTTCATTGCAGAATTACATTTCTGGAAAGGTTAGGTACCTTTGTTGTTATTGGTGTTGGGTATCGAAGCCAGGGCTTTATGCCTGCTGGCCAGTGCTCTATCCCTGACCTACCTCCCTGGTTTTTGGGTGCTTTCTTAGCAATTGTTAGATCATCATTTCCTATCTTGTCTTATGTAGCCTGACACTAAGGAAGGCCAAATTCTCTCAGCCCTAAAGATTATTCTTTTCATAAATGTTTAATGTATTCTAATTAATCTGTAATGCATCAATTATTCTTTTCCCTGGGCACTGTATTTGAGCACATCCCTCCCCCCTTTCTACATAGTGGCAGCAATGTTCCTAGGAATGGATTTACCAGGGCTGAATCTCCCCAGTCCACAGAAGACCTATGCAATGATGGGGTTTGTGGTCTGGCACATTGGGACCGAGGTGCTTCTGGAGATACATGCTTATCGGCTCTCTCGAAAAGGTAACCTGCTTGAAAAGCCCTACTGTGGCCTGGAGGGATGGTGTAGGGTATGTGGTTGCCGTACAAGCATCAGGATCTGAGTTCAAATCTCCAGCAGCCACATGAAAAGCTGGGCATGGTCATGTGTGTCTGTAACCCTGGTGCTGTGTAGGAATGGAGACAGGAGGATGGCTGGGATTTGCTGGCTGCCAGCTTTGCTCCAAGTTCAGTGAGAGATGCTGACCGAAGGAAATAAGGCAGAGAGTCTCCATGTGTGCTTGCACATGGCACGTGTGTGCACGCATACCCCACCTCACCCAGGTACAGAAAGTTTGCAACATTTAGTAGCTTGAAATGCAGAAAATTGGGATGTGTTAGGACTCAGGTTTTGATCTTATTCTTGTGACAACTAGTTGACTTGCATGTCACCGTTGTTCTTGACAGTGGAAATATTGGACGATGATAGAATTCAGATCCTTCAGTCACTAACTGTTGCCGAAGCAGAGGTGAGCTTCTTCTCTCTTGTTGATCGACACAAATCTTAATGATGGTGCTTTCTGCTAAATCTCAGTTTTTATTTCAGGGTCATGTTTTTAAGAAGGCGGTGTTGGCTATTTACATATGTGGGAATGTGACTTTCCTCATGGTATTCTTATCTGCAATCAACCAAGTATGAACAAGTGAAGACTGGTTTTTTTTTTTTTGCTTGTTTGTTTTTTGTTTTTGTTTTTGGTGGGCCTGGGTCATAATTATCAAGACAAGGAGACCTGGGCTCATGCTGACTACCTGGAATATGTTTTAATTTGGAAGACCCAAGGGCACTGCGAGAGAAGATTTCCGAAGTCTGGTCGATGCAGAGTCTATCTAGCTAGGCCATGCAACCCATGCATTTATGTCAATCAAGTCTTTCTGTGTGTTCTTCTGCATCTTGAAAGGAACACTGTACTCGAGGTGACATGACTGTCCACGTCCCACACCAGATTTGAAACAGTAAACTAGAATGATTAGCAAATGAAGATTATTATCTCAGGCAAAGGATAAATGGAGGTTGTGTCTTTGGGACTGAGACAGATTTTGTATAGCCCAGGCTGGTCTCCAGTTAGCTGTGGAACCAAGGGTAACCCTGAACCTATCTTCCTGCCTCTGTTTCCGGGTGTGGGATTACAGGCATGTGCCACTACATCTGGTTTTAAGGGGACTGTAACTTTCATGGCAGTGCTACTGTGGGTACTGAAAAAAAAAGCATTGTGTTGAAGTTTGTTTAGAGATCTTAGATTTTAAAAAATTGTTACTACGTTTTGTTGTTTTTATGAGCACACATACACACCAAACAAAGTAAACCTACAAGAACAAAACATGTTTCCAGTCCAAGGTTGGGGACATTTTCTTTGCTGTGTGTATTCCATCACTCCTGGTTAAAGGTGGAGGTGTGGTTGGTTTATATCTCAGTGTACATTTCACTAACTTTTCATTATATTATGAATATGAAATTTTCTTTGTTAGCAATGAGCTAACAAAGTAGGCATCTTCTTTTTTCATCCGAGTAGCTGAAACAGCATTTTGTTTGGTTTCAGCTCTAAGATTAGTCCTTCTGGGAGAGATCAAAAGTCATGGATTTCACATTTGCAAAATCTCAGCTTTGTGAGCGTGTCCAGCAGGTGTTCTCGTCTATCGTGAAGATGAAATAACACTGATGGGCTCCTTCCGAACCTCCCTGGTGCTTTAGGAATTCAGCACTGGCAGAGCTGTTTTCCTTTCTCCTCATTTCTCTCAGTGTTTGCTATGAGGCCTTATAGCCAGTGGGTGGCGCTGTGATACCGGAGGACCCATTTGCTCAGACCACTTTAATCACTTTTTTTTTCTTTCTTTTTCTTTCTTTTTTTTTTTAAATGGGGCTATTTTCTGACATTCTACTACTCTTAGCTTTTTTTCTTTTCTTTTTGGGTTGGGGAAATAGGTGTGAGAAACTTAAATTAGTGACTGGTGCTATTACATTCTGACTTAATTTTTTAAAAATTATTTTTAGTGACTGATGTTTTCTTTTATATTCCTCCAACCCTGTAGCAAATGAAGATAATTTTCTTAGGCAAGGGAAACAAGCAGAATTGTACATTTAAAAAATAAAATAATTGGGAGGGTATATTTTATTTCTTTGGATATTCTTTCTGATTATTATAAAATTTCTGCTTGGCCCCAGAATGCTATTTTTATCTCTGAGTAATGAATGGCCTCAGCATCATGGTTTTATTTCTAACAAATAAAGTGAAATTTTTCTTTCTCCCCCCACATAGATCTTAGTTAAAAGTAGTTTAGGGTTCAGTCCAGAATTTTCTGTGTTCTTGTTCAATGAGTTCTGTGCTACAGTTTACACTATCCCCTGAGAATGTTTTTATTTCAAAAGAAAGAGGGCTGGAGAGGTAGTTCAGTTGTTCAATGCTTGAGTAGTGTCTATGAGGCCCTGGGCCCGTCCTAGCACTGGAGGAACAGACATTCTGAGTAACAATTTAAATCTATGTGAAGACATTTTCTTCCCATTTTCCATTATAAGCTGCTGAAGGCCAAAACATCTTTCTTAATAAGTCATGTTCAATATCTGACAAGAAAAAATTCTTTTTGGGAAAAGGTGGAATTTGCTTAGGTTCTTTTTCCAGATATGCGAGCTTTCTGGCTTTCTAGTGCTGAGGCCAATGTTATAAGGTAATCTCTTAAAAGAAATATTTTTTATTAATTCACTCTTTAAGAATCTTGCATAACGTGTTTGGATCATATTCACCTCACTCCTTCCAGATCTACCACAACTTTTCTACCTCCAGATTGTGTGTGTGTATACATACATATACATATATAATTATATAATATATAATTTGACTCTAATATGTGCTGTCTCTATTACTCCTGGATCTGGGGCCACCCACTGGGGAACAAGGTTTATCACAAGCCACACCCTTAAAGAAAACTGGCTTCCTCCCACCATAGGTCCTCAGGGATGGGATACTTGGACCTCTTCCGGCTCGTGCTAGAGTGCAGGTTGATTAGATCTTGTGCCGGTGCTGTGCAGGCAAATGTGAGTTCACGAGTGGATTGGTGCTGCCAACTCCTGAAGACACCGTTTGTACCCTGCTCCTTCTTCCCCAGCCGCTGGCTATTGCAGTCTTTGGGCCTCTTCTTCTGAGATGGTCCCCGAGCCTTGGGAGGGGTGTGATATAGATGTCTCTGAGATGNTGATATAGATGTCTCTGAGATGGTCCCCGAGCCTTGGGAGGGGTGTGATATAGACGTCTCTGAGATGGTCCCCGAGCCTTGGGAGGGGTGTGATATAGATGTCTCTCAGATGGTCCCCGAGCCTTGGGAGGGGTGTGATATAGATGCCCCACTTGTGGCTGAGCACAGCACAGACTCTTGCTCTCTGCCCTTTGGCCAGCTGTGAGTTTCTGCATAGCATGTTCTCTTTTACAGACGGATGCTTGCTCCGGTTTGTTCCTCTGTAGACTTGTGCAAAGGAGATCTGTTCCTCTGTAGACATCTGTGTCACTTAATCCCAGCATGCCTGTTGTTTCCCTTAGGGACACATTCCAACTCTTTGGCTCCCTGTGCTCTGTCTCCACAAACTACAAATGCTGTTTCTTGCCCCTCAATTTTTCTTCTCATGTCTGTAATAAATGATATGGGTAGTCAAATATATATATCTTTTGATAAGAACAATTGTTAAGCTAAATGATTTTCTGTGTTGGGCATATTGTCAAAAACAGTCAGTAAGATCATGTTTTCTTTTTTTCTTTCTTTCTTTTTTTTTTCAAGACAGTGTTTCTCTGTAGCTTTGGAGGCTGTCCTGGAACTAGCTCATGTAGACCAGGCTGGCCTCGAACTTGGAGAGATCTGCCTGCCTCTGCCTCCCAAGTGCTGGGATTAAAGACATGTGCCACCNGTTTCTCTGTAGCTTTGGAGGCTGTCCTGGAACTAGCTCATGTAGACCAGGCTGGCCTCGAACTTGGAGAGATCTGCCTGCCTCTGCCTCCCAAGTGCTGGGATTAAAGACATGTGCCACCACCGCCCAGTGAGATCATGTTTTCTTAAAGAAGGGAGGTTCTGTAAAATGGGGACCAGTGTGTTTTTAACAAAACAAACAGCATAGACTAGGAAACCATGGTTAGGGTAGCATGTGTAAACTAAGCCTGGGTTTGTTTCCATCTGTTTCTTGTGTGAGGTAACGAAGCCAGGGCACAGGTGGTCTGGTCTGTAACTTGTTAGTGAGTGTGTGAGTCACGTTCGTGTTCGCCCTTCTCAGTGTGTGTCAGGCTTTGGCGCTGAAGGCCAGGTGATACCTCATCCTTCCGTATCCGGCTCAAACCTGGGAGTCTGTGGGAAGGATAACACAGCAGATGCCGACCAGGATGCCGTGGGGGTTATGTGGCTCTTGGCTGAAAGTCTATCTATGTATTCTAGTGAAGAAAGGGGAAACAGAGAACAAAGGCCCTTGTTCAAGATAATCCATTATTAATGGAACTGGAGCAATGATTCTTTTAAGTTCTTTGTAAACCGGATCAGCCTCCTCACAGCTCCCAAGTCCTTCTTCCTTCCTGGTCTAACCCTTGCCACACTCACTGCTGTGCCCACAGCCTTGCTACTCACCCAATGCAGTGCCTTTCTGTTCTCGTCCTAGCCAGAATCAGCAGATTTATGTTTTACTCAAGTTCTTTCCTCTCCTTGGTGCTTCCTTGTCCTGTTCCCAGCACGGTTCCCCCTTGTCCTGACTGTCTTTGTGAATGGGTGGTGGGATGGGAGGCAGATGCTGCTGTGAATTAGAAAGGCCCAGGGGCTCAGAGGCCCGAGTAGCCGTATTTGCTTCTGAGTTCCATGCTCATGGCAAATTCATTTGTCTTCTATGAGTCCTCTTTGTCATCTTCCAAAATCTATCTCACTAGCCAGGTGGTGGTGGCATGTGCCTTTAATCCCAGCACTTGGGAGGCAGAGGCAGGCAGATCTCTGTGAGTTCGAGGCCAGCCGGGGCTACAAGAACTAGTTTCAGGAAGCCTCCAAAGCTACAGAGAAACCCTGTCTCAATAAAAACTAAAAAAAAAAAAACCAAAAACCAAAAAACAAAACCTAACTGTCTCACTAAACTTTGAGGACTGAACAAAATGATGCCAGTCAAAGGTGTTTGCTTTGTACATGTTTGTGGTAAGGTCTTTGCCACTTGATTACAGTGCTAAACTTTAATAATTTTGCATATGAAATGTGTATTTTTTATTATGAGAATATGTATGATGCTCATCTTGAAAACATTGAGCCAGATGAAATGATATAAAGGACAGTTGATTCTGTTGTGGGACCCAGCAGGATCAAATGTGCAGAGAACCAGGGTAGAATTCAGGTCAGTGGGTTGAGAGTGGGTAGCTAGGGGATGGGAGTTGTTATTTAACAAGTACGAAGTTCGTGTCTGGGGAATGGGTAATGATGATTGTACAACTTTCTGAATGCATTTAATGCACTGAACTCTGC
This sequence comes from Bramus lutescens, assembly GCA_001685075.1. Taxonomy (NCBI): domain Eukaryota; kingdom Metazoa; phylum Chordata; class Mammalia; order Rodentia; family Cricetidae; genus Bramus; species Bramus lutescens. Next base: position 56,828 of record LOEQ01006464.1, on the reverse strand, counting down.
CTCAAACATGATTGAAATGGAAATAAACAGTTGGAAACTGAGAAGAATGTTCATTGTGGTACTGTTCCTATCAAATGATGGATGGTGCACCCCACATGCCCATCGACAGATTGTAAATATGTGTGCAGAGGAACGCTGTCCAGCCAAAGGAATAAGGCGCTGATTCCTGCTTTGAAATTCGCTAAGTGAGAGAAGCCAGAGACACAGGTTAACTATTGCATGGTTCCATGTATATGGAATATTCAGAACAGCTAACTCAGTAGAAGAGTATTGACGCTTGCTAGGAGCTAAGTAGAGGCAGGGCATGGGAGGGAACTCCTTAGTGGATGTGACTTTTATTTTGATCTGACAAAATGTCTTGGCGCTTGATAGAGGCACAAGATGAATGCTGATGATTGTCCATTTTAAGACGGCTAAATTTTGTGCTGTTTGCGTTTTCCTTCAGTATTAGTGTTGCTCCGGGGTTTATGATGTTGGGTGACAAAGATCCGGAGGTCATGCTGGGCATAAACGTTGTTCCAGGTTAATCTCTTATTTTGCTGTCAGAGAAATTATGCAATTATAGAGTACCTAGTCTTTGAACTCCGTTTTTGGGGTGGGAAAGGTCTAAAAGAATATACTAGAAAATTTGTCTTTTTTATATGCCAGTATATTCACCTATAAAGCCAATTACACTGAGCTCTGCTTCCCTGTGGGGACCTCAATAACCTTTTAGCTTTTCACTCAGGCCCTGACACTGATGATCGGAATAAATTTCCTCAAACTAACGTTCTCTGACACTATTTTCCGATGTTCAAAGAACAACATTTTGAGTAAGGCCCTGCCCAGCCCTCACAAACAGACAAACAACTCAAGTAAACATGGAAACTGTTACTTTCCAGAGTAACCAGATGTAGTAGGGTTCTGGTAGGGAATGCACACTCAGAGGGGGAAAGTCCTGTTTTGGAGCCAGGGCCTTGTTTGGCTTCTATTCACTTCTAGACAGTGGCAATCAGCATGCTGCAGGGTGTCAGGAACCCAGCAGAAAACCAGCAGGTTTTCTGGTCTAGAAACCTGGAAACTCAGCTTGGAAAGCAGCAACCCAAGGACAGGTTGAGATGATTCTGTGGAAAAATGTTTTTGAGGAGGGAAACCCTAATTGCTGCCTGATTGACGCCCTATTATACTTGGAGGTGAGTGACTGGACACTTCTCCCTGTGATGCAGTACAAGAAAAAGAACATCTGGTCTCTCCACTTTGTACTGTGTAGTTGAGGCTGAAGTTGAAGCCCACAGGTGCTAAAGTCTCTCATGGAGATAGACCTAAGAGACCCACTAACCCCCCAACTGTGACATCCAGAAAAACAATGCACAGAAATCAGCAGCATCTCTCCATGTTAGTCATGACCATGAAATCTGAAAAATCCAGTTCTCACCAAAATAGCATCAAAAAATGAATAATTTAATAGAAGAAATGCAAGACTACGTGGAAAACCAGGAAGTACTACTGAAAGCAATCAGAGAGAATCTAATAGAGTGGAAATAGATGTGTTTTTGGATCAGAAAACAGTAATGTAGCAAGGCTTCCCATGTAGCTCTACAGAATCAACACAGTCATGGCCAGGCTACCAGCTGTTTCTTTTTGTAGAAATTGGTAAATCTTATCCTAATCTTCCTTTTAAAAATACTTTAAATAATCAGATGATGGTGGTGTATGCCTTTAATCCCAGCACTTGAAGGCCAAGGCAAGATCTCTGTGAGTTTGAGGTCAGTTTGGTCTACAGAGCAAGTTCCAGGACAGGTTCCAAAGCTAAACAGAGAAACCCTGTCTTACAAAACTGAAAAAAATGGGGCTGGAGAGATGGCTCAGAGGTTAAGAGCATTGCCTGCTCTT
>LOEQ01006464.1:40481-53114 GCA_001685075.1 Bramus lutescens | reverse complement strand
AGGGGGAGGGAAATGGAAGGAGGGGAGGAGGTGGAAATTTTTAATAATAATAAAAAATAAATTTAAAAAAGCTGTGTCTGTATGCAGCAGGATGACTTTAGACCTTTGCTTCACTCTAGAGACAAAGATTCATTCAAATTTGATCATAGACCTTAGATGAAAACATAAAACCAATTTTTCTGACTTTGAATTAAAAACGAATTTCTTAGATATAACATCAACAGCATAAAAGAAAGAAGAAAAAAACTGAAATAGAATTTTTTTTTCTGCTTCAAATGACATTATCAAGACTCTAAAGACCTGGTAGGCATGGTGGTTCATGCCTGGAATTCCAGTATTTGGGAGGTACGAGTATCAATTTGAGTTCCAGGCCAGCCTGGTTACATAGTATGACACAGTAACATAGGATTAACTGTTGCTGTGATGAAACACCATGACCAAAATCAGGTTGGGTAGGAAAGAGTTGATTTGACTAATGCTTCCACATCATAGTCCATCACTGAAGGAAGTCAAGACAGATCTCTAGCAGGGCTGGAACCTGTAGGCAGAGTTTATGCAGAGACCATGGAGGGGTGCTGCTTACTGAATGGTCTGTTCTTTTAAAAAGAGCTCAGACTGCACTTTTAAACAGAACCCAACCCAGGGATTGTACCACCCACAACAGGTTGGGCTTTTACAGAATATTCCCTTACACTGTGTGAAGATGTGTCACTGTGATTAGTTTAATAAAGAGCTCAGTGGCCAATAACTAGGCAGCAAGAGGTTAGATGGGAGAAGAAGAAAGGTGGGGTCACCAGTCAGACTCAGAGAAAGCATCATGCACAGTACAGGAAGATGAGGCAATGAGCCATGTGACAGAACTTAGAATAAATGAGTTAATTTAAGTTATAAAAGCTAGTGGGACAAACCTAAGCTAAGGCCAAGCTTTTATAATTAATAAGCTCTGTGTCTATTTTTTTTTTGAGCTGGCTGCCCTAAGAAAAATCTGTCTATATATGGCATCCAACGTGGGGGCTTGAATATCCAAACAGAGGGCCTGAGAAAATTAAGAAAAGTCTGTACAAGGAGCTGGATGTGGCTTTCTACTCCTGCAGTTTCTAGATGGGTGGGTGCTTGGTACACAGAGGTACAGTCACTGGCCTCTGTCTGGGAACTGGAGTCAGCCGCCAATGCCATGCGCCAGCACCATGTACCAGTGCTATATGCTATCCTGAGTTGCAGGGTAGCTCACATGGTAGTTTAAGATTTGTCTCACACAGTCAGAGAACACTGCAGGTGCTTAGTAAAGCCACATTCAGACACAGAAAATTTCTAAAAAGGTACAATATATTTAAAAATGTGCTTAGATGCCAAAGAAATAAAATAAAATAGACATGGATGGTCATAGAAAAAATAGTTTAAAAATGATAAAGTAAAGTCTTCAAAGAGAGAGTAAAGTAGTATAAAAAAGCTACATAAAGATGGAAAATACACAGGGCGTCTGGATCCTATATGGTACTTTGTTTTTAAATTCTAATGAACAGAGAATGACAGCCAATGAGAGGCATTGGATTGTGAAAGAGACTGCTAAATTAAACCAGCCTTTATACTTTAGGGATGTTTTGGCTTCAGAATGGAAGTCTGGACATGTGTTGTATTGGGGGAAAAGTTATGCTTTTGTTTCCAAAGGAAACAAAAAGCTGTGGATTCCTTCAAAGTTAATTGAAATCATATCTGACTCAGAGAGACCTCATGAAGATCTTGGCTACAGACATGAGGGAAAAAGCTGAGAAAACCTACAAGGCAGGTGATATATAAGCTGATCCCTCAACATAGGAACAACTCTGAGACTGGAGGAGACATAATAAATCTTGTTGGCTACAGAGTCCTCATGACTTATGGTTGGTTACATGCCACCCTTTTATATGAATTGGTAGCAATTTATATTACAGTTTGGTTATGCAGTCCAAATGGGCTTATAAAGTTGACAGATGCTTTTTACTTGCCGAAATATAGAATTAAAAAAAAATCTTTAGCTGACTTGTGCATACTGCTCATTCCATACTTGTGTTAATACAGATATGTGTGTTATCTTTGAAAGTCTATGTGTTTTCAAAAAAAAAAGGATCAAACACCAATAAAGACAAGTAGTCCAGATGATCCAGCCTTTCAGAATGCCTCAAAATTCTGCATGCAGAACAACATGAAAACTGCTAGCTGAGATGGTCTAGCCTCACAGACTATCCAGTCAGAACTCTAGATAAGCTTTGCATTTTTCTATCACATCAAGACTGAACAACAGCTAGCTCTTCCAAGACATGACTATTATCCAATTTTTTCAGAGTCCCTTAAAGATGCCATCATCCCCAGACAAGAGGAAGCAGTCTAAAGAACATGATGTCCACATTTCCAAGAGTTGGGGTGGGTGGTTTTTGGTCATTTGGTGCATTATGGATGTTTGCCATCATTTAAGGGAATTGGTTACAAGCTGTTACTGGTCATGGACATGGAGGAAAATAAGCAAAGGAAATTAGATCCAGGGACCTCATTCTGAAAAGAAAAAGGGGAGATATAGAAATGACAGGATAAAAGGGTAGATTATTAAATCTTCTTTCAAACTAAATAAGCAACTACTATTCCCAAATATTTTTACATTGATGTGGAATTTTTTATATTGATACAAATTTAAGATTATCTTTGTTATACTGTATTATATGTTTCCATTTCTTGTTTAAGGTATTATACCTATGTGGTTCATTTTAAAAAATTAATGTAATGATCTAGTCCTTGAAAACTAATTAGGATAATAAATAAATATAGGTTAGTAGTTAATCATCTATAACAATCAAATTTGTAGTCATGTTAGGCATATATCAAGGTCAATCAGAGACATATTTTAAATAGATAGTCTTCAAATACTTCAGAGACCTACAAAATATGACATTTTAATGTTTTAATAGCATAAGGCTTTTCATGACAGCAAGATGTGTCTGCTTCTGGAATCACCAACTTACTCCAAAAGAGGATGATAGACATTTAAAAAAACCCTCTATATAGAGTTTGCTTTCATTTGTGGCAAAGTTAGCCACTGGACAAAGAAACTGTCATTGCCTCAATTGCTGACAGCATGCTGTCCAAATTGGACAAGCAGGACACAAAAGAAGGCAACTGCTTAACTTTACCAAGACAAGGTGGGACAGTCCTTCAAAATTTCTGCTTCACAGAAAAGTCTGTCAGATATTCTAGGCCTATAGGCCAAAGATGGATGTCCCAACATCGCAGAGGAATGCTGGGTGACTGTCAAGGAAGCCAGATGTCTCTGTCATTTCATAGTTTTGGAAGTTGCTTGATCTGCACTTCTTGTTTACTCAGGTAATATTATATATCCTTGTTGGGTCTCTGATAGAGTTGAAGATGAGATCATTATAGTTATTTTTTTTGTTACCAAATTCAAAAAAGGAAGTCACAAAGGCAGTATAAAATGTATAAGTTTGAGAGACATAAAAGTTTAATTTATTTATCTAAAAAATATTTTGAGGTCTAAAATGATAACTTTAAGATGGTGATACAAAGCTGGGTGGTGGTGGGACATGCCTTTAATCCCAGCACTTGGGGAAGCAGAGGCAGATGGATCTCTATGAGTTCAAGGCCAGTCTGGTCTACAGGAGTGAGTTCCAGGATAGTCAAAGAAATGCAGAGAAACCTTGTCTCAAAAAACAAAAAGAAAAGAAAAAGATAGTGATGCAAGTTATGACTGAAATGATTCAGTTATAAAACTTTAAATTCATCAACATAAGATATATAATAGAGTATTTTCTCCTAAAACAAATGGACTGGACATTGTGAATGTAATTCTTACCTGATAATTGTTCTTTTTGTTTATAGTTTTATTATGTTAGGGTTAAAACCTTTCCTGCTTATTTAGATACAAAGAAGGAAATGTTGTGGAATATTTCTTTACACTGTGTGATGTTGTGCCACTGTGATTGGTTTAATACAGAGCTGAATGACCAATAGCTAGGCAGGAAGAGTTTTAGGCGGGACATCTGGGGACAGAGAGGACTCAGAGAGAAAGAAAGGTGGGGTTGCCAATCAGACTTGGAGAAAACAGCATGAGCTGTACAGAGACATGAGATATGAACCACATGACAGAATTTAGAATAAATGAATTATTTTCAGTCATAAGAGCTAGTTGGGAACTGGGCAGTGGTAGCACACACCTTTAATCCCAGCACTCAGGAGACAGAGACAGGCAGATCTCTGTAAGTCTGAGGCCAGCCTGGTCTACACGTGAATTCCAGGACAAACTCCAAAGCTACACAGAGAAATCCTGTTTCAAAAAACCAAAAAAAAAAAAAAAAGAGCTTGAGGAAAAGCCTAAGCAAAGGCCAAGCTTTCATAATTAATAATAAGTCTCTGTGTCATTATTTGGGAGCTGGGTGGCACAGAGAAAGACTTGCTACACCCTACAGGCATGCCTATAGCCTGTCTCATGGAGCCATTTTCTTAGTTGAGGTTTCCACCTCTCTGATTTAGCTTGTGTCAAGTTGATATAAAACTAGCTAGCACAATCCTTTCTCAAAGGTTCCTGTCTCAAACATACTACAAAAAGACCCAAACAAATAAAACCCAAAACTCAGACATGCAGTCATCAACCAAAACAAAGCAACAAATCCCTCAAAGAATGTAAATGTAGCCGAATGGTGGTGGTGCAAGCCTTTAATCTCAGCATTCAGGAGGCAGAGGCAGGTGGATCTCTGTGAGTTTGAGGCCAGCCTGGTCTACAAGAGCTAGTTTCAGGCTCCAAAGTTACAGAGAAACCCTGTCTCAAAAAAACAAAACAAAACAAAAACAAACCCAAGAAAGAATGTAAATATAGCAATACATTGAGAGAATACATATTTTCTCAAATCAGTTCCACATATTTACAAGGAATTCTTACAGCTAGGTGAGAAGACAATCTACCTAAAAATAGACTGAATAGAGATTTCCCCAAGATCATGAAAAGATGCACAATGTGATTATCCACTGGAGATACACAAATGAAACTCACAATGAATACTACAGTGCACTCACTTTAATGGCCTTAAAGAAAAATGACAGGTAATAGCAAGTGTTGACAAGGATGTAGAGGATTAGAACGCTGTGCCTCGCTTTTTGGAATATTAGAACAGTGCAGCCTTAATGGACAGTATTTTAGGAGTTCCGCAAAACGTTCAGCACAGTTGTGGCATGACCCACTAATCTTAAGTGTAAATGCAGCAGGAATGAAAACAGGTTCACTAAATGAGTTCATGAATGTTGATAATAATGCCTGTACTGGTTAGTTCCTGGTCAACTCGACACAGACTCGGTTCAACAGGGAAGAGGGAATTTCACCTGAGGACTTGCTGCTGTCAGAGGTCAAAGTGCTTTCTTAGTGTGTGAAGGTCCTAGATTCCAGCCACAACACAACCAAAGAAACANATGGTAAGAGGCTTTACCTGCCAAAACTTGAACAATTTGAGCTGCGAATTGTCTTGATAGATAAATGATTTATTTGTTCATACTAACTTAAATAAACCAATAAAAATATTGGTAAAACCACCCAAGTTTGTTCAGAAGAATTGTAAATGAATTGTGTAGTGTGGCTCAGCTCTCAAGAAAAGGACTTGCACTCTATTCCTTCCAAGTGGACAGTCTTCCTCCTGAAGGGGAGGAGAAGAGCTTATGATGGACAAACACTCCTGATGATTCCAGAATATCCAAGTGAACATCAACAGTGGTCAATCATGTTGAAAGAATGTGCCCTTGATTTGTGATGGAAATTTTATTTTATATATGTAGGTTTCTCCAAAATCCACAGCCCCAGCTTAAACATAAATAGAAAAAAGTCAGAAAATATGTAATTGAGGCATGTCCTATAAAATACCTAGCCAGTAATTTTTATAATTAGCAGTGAGTGTCATCAACACAGCTGAAGTCAAAACTAATGGTCATAGCCAAGAGGAGGCCAAGGGCACACATGAACTAACTAATTAAAAACATTGTGGCTTTTAAGACGGATTCTGAGGTATAAAAGGATATTATACAAAAACTAAGACCATCTGAAAGAACTATGTGACCCTAGTAACAGTGTGTATATTTGACTGCAGAAAATATACAATATGAAGTCAATCACAGCCCAGACTGGTAGAGAGAGAGAGAGAGAGAGAGAGAGAGAGAGAGAGAGAGAAAGAGAAGGGTAGAGATAGATACACAGAGAAGCAGATAGATAGATAGATAAATAGATATAGTCCAGCAAGTATTTTTTCTTTTTTTTGGAAGGCCCATCCGTACTTGATCCGTGTTATTACAAAGGTATAGTATTAGCAACTAGAGGTAAAATGTGGTCATAGCATGATGGGTATAGACGAATGAAACCAAAGTCTCCACTTGTCTGAAGGTCAGCATATAAAAAGCAAAAGGATTTTTAGCAATAATGCCAAAGTAATTCAACGTGAGGAATACAATTTTTAAGTGATTAGAACTGTAGTAACTGTGGAGGTTTGAATGAAAAAGGCCACCACAGGCTCATAGAGAGTGGCATTATTAGGAGTCGTGGGCTTGCTGGATTAGGTGTGTCCTTCTTAGAGAAAGTGTGTCACTACGGGTGAACTTCTGGGTTTTCAGAAGCTCAAGCCATGACCAGTGTCTCTCTCTTCCTACTGCCTGAGGATACAGAAATAGGAGTCTAGTTACCTCAGCAACACCATGTCTGCCTGTGTGCCCACTATGATGATAATGGACTAAACTTCTGAACTGTAAGCCAACCCAGCTTAAATGTTTTTCTTTATAAGAGTTGCTGTGGTCATGGTGTCTCTTCATAGCAATAGAACCCCTAACTCAGGTCAGAATTGAATACCTCTTGGGAAAAATTACCTTAATCTCTCTTATTTTTAAAATTGATTTTATTTCTCAAGAGAGTTTCACAAGGCAGCCCCAGTTAGCCTTGAACTTGTGAACCCTTGCCTTGCTTGCCTGAGTGCTGTGGCTAAATGCCTGTGTCCCACACCTGGCTCACCTTACCTTTTGTTTTATTCACCCTTTCTGAAGCATTTATATTTCTAACTTAGGCACTAAACCGTATACAATGAGGGGTGTTGTGGGCTAGTCTTAGATGTGTAACTTCTTAGTTAAAATTCACTGGCTGGGACACTTGATATAGTCCACTGACTGACCTCCTGAGTCCTCAGACAACCCTGCAGGGCATGTGACATTAACTGACCTCATTTTCGAGATAAGAAACCAAGTTCAGGAGAGTTGTTTGCCTGAGTGATAACAGGGAGTGTGGCAGATGCTGCTGGTGTCAGTGCCACCATGGCAGCGGACTGCCCTGAGGAGGTTGAGATGTTGCCACTGTCCCCACAGCCTGCGCTGTGCTTGTGTCTGTCTCATTCTGAACCATCTCTAAGGCTACAGGAGCTGGTGTGACTTTCCGTAACTGTAACCCAGAAGTGTGGGAGAGTCAGTGCCTGCAGTCATGACCCTCAAGACTAAGGGGAGCTGTGGGCCAGTTTTCCAGCATCCTCCCCTTCAGAAAGACATATTTAGATGTGTCCAGTCTTTAGAGCTATGGTTGGAGTCAGTTGCCTGCAGCACTGTCTTCATTTGGTGCTGCGAATGGCCATTCTCACCTGTGTCTTTCTTCTTGCTTTTGAGATCATTTCTTAGAGCAATCACTAGGTTCCAGTAGGAGTGTCCAGTCACTGGTCAGATGGCAGTGAAGGTGGTAAGTGGATGATGACAGCCTCTGGCGGGCTGTGTTAGGATGATTTCCAAGAATCACACTTGCATTGAATTGGGATGATGGGGGAAAACCCAGAATAGTCAGATTCTAGAGTAGCTTTGAATTTGACTGGTTGGGACAAATGTATTGCTATGCCCTGACCTGTATTCCAAAGTTGGCTCTTTTTAAATAACTGTCTCAGAAACCTTAAAGAAAAAGAATTTGGGCGAGACTAGCCAACTACTGGGTCATGCCACAAAGCCAGAGAGGTTCCAAGGCATACCTAGAGTCATGTGTTGCAGATTGTGTTTAAAATAAAACTTGTACTGCAAGCCTGTAAGTGGCAGGGCTGCAAAAGGATACTTTGCAGGTCGCTCACTCATGCTAAGCCCAGAACCAGGAAATGAAGGAGTCCCTTGGACCCAGGCTAGGGTATTTTTTGAGAGTATCTCAGCAATGTAAACCTTCAGATTGTCCGGAAGGAGCTCTCTCCCACCAGAGAACAGCTGACCTTTGACAAGCAGCTCATCTGAGACAGCTCCATGGGCTAAGGCTTGTCCTCCCAAGAGGACCTTCTGTCCTGTCCTCTCATTGCCTCTAGAGCAGAGGTTTTCAACCTGTGGGTCACCATCCTCAGAAAATACATATTTCTGAAGGTCTTAGGAACAGAGACACTGCTCAGCAGCAAAATTACGATTATGAAATAGCAGCTAAATAAATTTATGGCTGGGGTTTCTTAAGATCATAAGAAATATGTGCTTTCTAATGGTCATGACCCACAGGTTGAGAACTACTGTTCTAGACCAAAAATTAAGAGAAAGCCTTACCTGACAGCATCCCAGCAGGGAAAGTCAATGTCCATCCTGGAAAGAAACAGGCTAGTCACTCAATTTGGAGGACCTGGGTAATGCATACCTGTATTATGGCCTAGGGGAAGATATATAGAAGCAGTCTTTATTTTTCAAATGTATTTATTTTTATGTGTATGAGTGTTTTGTCTGCATGTATGTCTGTGTATCACATCCATAGCACCTACAGAGGCCGGCTTTTGATCTCCTGGGAATGGGGTTATAGACCACTACTAACCATCATGTGGATGTGGGTAATTGAATCTGGGTCCTCTAGAAGTAGAGCCAGTGCTCTTAACTGTTGAGCCATCTCTCCAGTTCCATGTGGGAGCAATCTTGAGTGTGTTAGATGGAGAACAGGATAATGACCAGCACAGAAATATTCTCTATTAAATCAGGATTGAACAGCTTGGAAGACTACCTAGGAATGACATGTTATACATGCTCATTAGTTTTTGTAGTGTGTGTGTGCGTGTGTGTATGTGTGTGTGTGTGCGTGTGTGAATTTGTAGCTACACATTCATGGCATATATGTGGAGGCGGGAGTGCCATCTAGGGTGACACCAGGAACATTGTTGACCTCCTTTGAGAAAGATCTTTCATTGAACTGGAACTCACCAGTTAAGTCAGACTGGCTGACCAACGAGCTCCAGAGATTCTCCTGTCTGTGCCTCTCCAATGCTGGAATCATGAGCACATGCCACCATGCTCAACACTTTCACATGGACTTTGGGGACTGAGCTTACGCTTACAAGTCAAACAATTTTACCAGCTGAACCATCCCCCTTTAGCCCCTCTTTCTAGTGTTAAGGTGAAGACTCTAACTTGTTCATCTAGACCAGCTTTGTGCCCTTAGAGAATGTGGGAAGTTCTTTACTAGTGTTCTTAAGCTACAATCATTTACTGCACCTTGAACTGAGTTAAAGAGAGGATGGTACCAGAGGAAGAATGAATGTGCCTGTTCTTTTCTGGAAAGTCATGTGCATTAGCAAAATGATTTAAGCGTGCTCTCAAAACGCTAGCATAATTGTCATGTATGCCTTTTGGATGAGTGCAATGGTTTGGAGTCTCAACTGAGCTAACTGGGTTGTTCTTTGGCATGAGAATTCAGCTACCTTAAAGAGATACTGAACTTTAGAGCGTTTGTGTCAGAGTTCCTACTTCCTTCCACTTTCCTTCTGACTGATATCTCTGGGATGAGGTGCACCTATGTACGATCTTTGCATTAGCAACATTACAACACCAGTTAAGGTTGTCAAGATATTTTAAATAACTTTATTCTTGAATTTAACAAGCTCTTATTAGAAATGCTTTGGTATCAATACAATAAAAATATACTGGTTCCCCTGACCCACTGAGTCATGTCAAGTAACTGGAAAAGTTAGCATTTGTTTTCCCAAGTTTTGGGGGTATTTTTTTTTCCACGAATAAAGACTACTATTTATTTATGTGGCTTACTATGGGAGTAATTATATATATATTTGGACTTTGGGAAAAAGAAATAAAAGTATTCAGAAGAGAAATTTTCAGGCATTTCTTGGCTTTTCCAAAGGTTCTTCAGGTGGGCACTAAGGCTCTCAGATGACCTTTTTCCCCAGCTTTGCCATTCTTATCCTTAAAGCTGTAAATTAAAGTTAAAAAAGCAAGTTATAAAAGAATAACAATTTTTACTCTAAATGACCATTTCATAGAAGGCAGGAAAGTCGAGAACATACCTCAGATGGTTTTATCCAACAGCGTGAGCATTGTTATAGTAGCATAAAAAGATAGAAATAATGAGCCATGGTTAACTTAGGGCAGGAGTAGGTTGAGAGCTGGGAGGAACCTACGTCTACAAAGGTCAGAGGATGAGCAGAGCACACACAGTACAGATGGAAGTCAGCCTAGATATCTATTCCTTTACATCAGTGTTGTACACATTCTTAACTATGTACCACTGAACAAAAAAAGATACTAATACTTAAACCTTATCTAGTGATTAGGTCTTGTAAAAATAAAAATCTCATTAAGCTTGGTTGGCCAAAGGATAAGCAATGACAAACATAAGTGTCTGTATGAAACAGTGTGAACTAATAACTGGGCAGTAATGTGTGATTATGCTTTCGAGTGGCAGGTGTCTCTCTGAGTATGTCCTACCGCTGATGAAGTGTTGGCTGAAGAAAACATTTTCAAAAACGTGGGTGCAGAATTTATAACACTCTTTTGGCATCCTGGTATCACACCTTAATCTTTAGGGCCTTTGAGTATAGCTGTCTCAGTCATGTTCCAAAAGTTAAAAGATGCTTTCAAGGTACTGAGCAAATGATTATATTAATTATGTAATATTACATTCATGTATAAAATGGCCCAAGAAGCAGCCATTTAACTAATTGTACAATTTTGTTTTAATGAAACAATAAAAGGGAAGACCTGTTTTTTTCCCCTCATCTCTATGGCACACGTCATTATCTTTTAACCAAAGAAATGATTCTAACTCCAAAAGGCCTTTTATAAAAATATAAGAGATGGGGACCTGCTTCTGTCCTGAGGCCATTTTCGCTGTCATGCTAGCTAGCTCTGTGAGATAGGTTCATTTAAAGGAAGGTAAAAAGCATGATTTCCCCTTGAATAATCAAAGAGGAATGATCACTTCTACCCACAAGACCAAGAATATTCCTTTGACTTCAGGATGTGTTGAGAGATTTTCCTTTGCTCAGTCAGCAGGCTGGGCTCTGGTGCTGGGAGCTGCTGGGTGGAGACCTCTGAGGAACAGCCTGCAATCCCACAGCAGCAGAAGAGGCAGCAGGTAAGGCTTCATGAAGGGCTGCTCTTGGGTTTTGTGGCCCCTTGCATTACCAGTGCCGGGAGAGAGCAGGGATAAGGGATTGTTTAAAGGTCTGTTTTACGGCAGGGACAAGATCCTGTTCCCTACAGTTATGTCTGTACATAGAGTCCACCCTGTGTCCCAGGACATGCAGTGAAGTCAGCTAGCGCCAGCATTCCTTTTTCCAAGGCTGTGGCAATAGCCCTAATTCCAGAGGGGGGTGTGGAGATAGAGCAAGCCCAGGCGATGCAGGGAGCATCTCCCTAAACAATGTGCCATCATTCTCCTGACCCTTCTCTTCTGACCTTCTCTGACCCCAGTCCTGTTCCCCTACAACCACCTCAGACAGTTTTAGCTGCTTAAACTTGGTGGATGAGAGATTGGTGTTCCACCCTCAGTCTTCCTTGACCTCTACTAACAGTTCCTAAATCAGGTTTTTGTACCTCTTCACCCCAAAGTACCACTGATGTTTTAATGGTCTATGGAATATTGATCTGGGACAAGAATAGGTGTGTGAGGTCTACCAAAGAAAGACAGTTATCTAGTTGTTGTTGGTGGGGGTAGTGGAACCTCATGGAAATCTTGCGGAAGCCACACAATAGTGGATGTGTCTGGACCATATCAAGCAGATAGACGTAAGATCACCTAAGTTTTTCTGTCATGTTTTACAGTGTTCAAATTTTTACTAAAATATACTGTCTTTAGACTATCCACACTGGACTAGTTTTGATCTTTCTTCCACCTACAAATATTCTTTCAAGTTGAAAACTCAGTGCGTGTGTGTGTGTTTATGTGATCCATGCACTGGTATGCAAAGGAGGCCACAGCAGGACATCAGGTGTCTTCCTCTATTAATTACTCCATGCCTTGTTGTCTTGGGACAGGGTCTCTCCCTGAACCAGAAACTCACTATTCTGGCTAGGCTGGGTAGTCAGCAAGGTCCTGGGATCTGCCAGTCTCTGCTTCTGCAATGTTGGGATTACAGGCATGCACACCCATGACTGGTTTTTTACATGGGTGAATGGAATAAGACTCATGTCCTTATTTTATAGACCAAGTGCCCTTACCCATGGAGCTATCTCCCACATCCGTATGAATTGCTCTTGAGATATGATTTTGATAACTATAAGTATAACAAGCAAAAAGAGACTTACAATTCTTAATTACTGTGTCTACCAGAGCCATTAGTATTTAATAGGATATTTGTACTTTAATAAAGAAATTGACTTAAATTGTGTTTTTTTATACTGTAGCAT
>LOEQ01006464.1:21748-40452 GCA_001685075.1 Bramus lutescens | reverse complement strand
CTCTCTCTCTCTCTCTCTCTCTCTCTCTCTCTCTGTGTGTGTGTGTGTGTGCAATGCCAAAAGCACAATGTAAAATGTACTTATGAAATTGAAATTAAAGTATATATGTAGTAGCTATGTTCTTAAAGTACATAGATGGTCCCTGAAAGCATAATATGATCAACTTATTTTTTAAAAGTCATTCATACTAAACACCTCCACTCTAATCTATGTGATGAATTGGAAGGCAGAGATGTAAAACAACATTACAATGAAACAAAAAGGAATTTGGAGCATTCTCTTTACAAGATATTTAGTTCAATAGTAAAAGACTTTACATTGTTACTTTGTCTGGAACAGGTTTTCCTGTTTTCACAATTTTAGTTCTGTAGCATGGTTAGTGTTGTGTGGAAATGTTAGTCACTTCCTGCCATTTTTCTTGGGGTAAATGTTAACCTGGTTGGGGGAGAAAGAGTGAGGGTGTTTGGGAGGAGCTGGCTAACATCCCAGATCAAATGGAATTTTTGCTTTTGTTTTTTTACAGTGGTTCACGTCAATGCAACTGCCCATAAATATGGCGTTCCTTTTCTCTGTGCCTCGTGTGTTGTTTTAAGAACCAATTTCAGAGGAAACGATTGACTGCAAACAAAGCTCTCTCTCCAAATGGAAAGGAACTTAGTATCTGGACCTGTCCATTGTGGGGGAAAATTACTCCAGAGTCTGAGGAATATCTGTGAGTGAACATTTTTCAAGAGGGTAGATATTCTCCAGATGATTCAACTTACAATGGGTTCACCTAACTCAAGGACTTAGAAGAATGGAAGAATGTCCCTATTATGGGTCTATTAGCAACACAAGATTGGGCTTATGGTTTGATGAGGAAGAAACATCTTGAATTTATAGGTTCTGCCACTCTTCTATAAAACTATCAGGTTATACTTGCTGGGCTGTCTGCTACTGAGTAGTTATTGCTTTTCAATGCTCATCCTTCAATTAGCAACATTTAAAATGACCTTCCATTTCTAACATTTAGAGCCTGTGCATTTGTATAATTTGATTTTTGCTTGGGTTTGCTCAGTTATTCTAACTGTTTTTGTCAGGTCCTTATTTATTTTGCCACAAATGACAGCCATTTGCTATGTTTGAGTGATAACAAGGAACTTAAAATTGAGGAGCTGTCAGTTTGCAGAAAAAGTTATAGTTACTTTCCATTCAATGTTAAGATAGCTAAGGAGTTAGATAGAAAGCCATAAAAACTTCATAGAAAATGAGAAATGTAGCTATATAGAAAATAGAAAAAATTAAATATGCTAAGTTGGAGAAGACTATGAAAAGTTGAGTCATAGATGATGCAAGATAAAATGACATTCTATGCTTAAAGTGTAGAAAATTAAAGAACCAAAGTTAATATAAGTATAAAAGTATAGAGAAAGGAGATCTAGCAGAGTAATAAAATGAGAGGAAAATAGTCCGTGTTTTCTATTTCCTTGCAAAATTAAGGCTATTTGCTAATTTATGAGTAAAGTGTAAGTCACAGGGAGGCACAGGCAAGTAGTTGTTATTGGATTGTGCGGGGAAAGTCTGCTTCTGATGACCAGGACATGACATGTATTAGCAACCCCAATTATTCACACTTGGTATTGCTCCCTCATAGAAGACACATTTCTAGTAACTAAGGGCACTCAATGCGATATTGAAACCTCACGACGGAGTTTTCACTTTCATTATCTTTTGATGTGACTTACCCTGGCCTGATGATAATAATTCGGATCGACGTTAAGAAAGGCTGTCAGTGAGTGTTAGTTTATGAGGTGGTCATAGGAGCTGAAAGTCAGAACGTTCATTAACACAGAGAAGACGATCACATAAGTAAACAGCAGTAACATGCCTTGTCATTTTTATTACCTGTTAAGGACGGATCCTCAGTCCCATCTCCAGCCACCAGGACGCCTGGGGGAGAGGGGTGGGCAGGGCTGCCTAAGCGTTCCTCTTGCTCTTTCAGAGATATGGAATTTTTGTGGGGAGATTTATGGTTTGTGTTTTCATGAGGTCTAACTTCCGATCTCTTTCTAGGAAGCGGGGTTGGTTTGGTTGGCTGGTAAACCTGACTACAGGGAGCTACGGGATGGTAGGATGGTGTCTCGGCTTGCCCTTCATCCTCCTCCCCCTCATCGTCAATCACGACCAGCTCAGCATGGATGACCCCGTCGTACCCCGTCAAAAGCTTCTTTTCTTCCTCATTGTCATCTGCCTGCTGATACCCCATGAAAATCATCGTCACCGGTTCTGCGTCATCCACATCAGAAGGCAGAGAATGAACGATGTTGTATCTTACATCTTCAGCCTCCTCCTGGCAAGTGGGTGAAGAACCCTGAGGTCCTGATTTCTCAGGACTCGCTCTGCGGGGGCTCAGTCCTGTCCTTGGAGAAACCTCATGTTCGTTCTGCCTGGTGTTCGGTTCTTCCCAGGGAGTCCCCACCCTCTTCTGCTGGCTGTGGACCATCTCTTCTGCTTGCTGAACCGTTGATCGGGGCTGAGGTGTTGGCCGAGTAGGGCTGCTGTGAGAGGGACCATTGCTTCTCCCCTCTGAAAGCCCATCGCTCAGACTGTGCATGGATTCATTTGCATGGTTGCCCAGTCCGTTAGCTCTCATCATTATCATTTCTTGAAAGTTTGGTCCAGGGCTTACTCTTTCTCTCTGTGGGGTCAGAGGCCTGCAAAACGGATTGGCATACACGGGCTCATGGTACTCTGTGGGTGACTTAGAGTTCCTCTCTGAGGCTTGTCTTAGGAGAGCCTCCACTTCGACAGGTGCAAGGCCATCAGTGCCGTTGTAGGTTGTGTTCTGATTGGAGCTGACGGCATACACTGACTTCTGCCCGTCGTCATATACCTTTATTCCTGTGCTTTTAAAGTCATCTGATGGGAGGGGTATTGAAGACAGAACAATACTTTCTCCAGTCTTCAAATCTTTTTCAACTTTAATTTCCATGGCATACAAAGCTGTTAAAAGGCAAATTTAATGCAAGATTTAGTAACCCCTTTCTCTTATAAACTAGTTTGTTTGCTTTTATACCCTTTGATGGTCTTTTAAATGACATTTAAAAACCTTTAACTCAGCAGTGATGGCACACACATTTAATCCCAGCATTCAGAAGGCAGAGGCAGGTGAAACTCTGTGAGTTCGAGGCTGGCCTGGCTAACAGAGAGAGTTAGCCAGAGCTGCACAGAGAAACCCTGTCTCGAACAAAGCAAAGTGGAGCAAAGCAAAGCAAAACAACAACTCCCCAAAAGACCACCTTTGTGATTTGGATGCTAGAGATGGCTCTACAATGACAGAGTTTCATTCTTAGCACCATTGCTAGGAGGCTCACAACCTCCTATAACTCCATCTCCAGGGGAACTGATGCTCCCTGGCCCCCACATGCCCCTACATGAATGTGGTGTAGGCACACACATATACTCATAAAAACACATCTGTAATTTCCCCCTTGGTTTTACCAATTTGTTTTATAACAACCAACCATATAGCACATGGTGGCTGAGGAAGTGTAGAATTTTGGAAAAATAGTAGGGAGGAGCAAGGAAGAGAAACAGGTCTACGTAGCTAGTATTTTCACAGAGAACCAAAAGATACCCTTTTCCAGTGACTAAAAGTGGCCAGTCAGACCTAGATACTTTTGTTTCCTTATTAAGAAGAATCTCTGCCTTCTTCTTTGGAAGAACAGCCACACTGTGGGCTGTGGCAGGTAAAACGCGCAGCAGCGGGATCTGTTGTCACATTACTGTTGCAAGCTCAGCTGCTGACTGAAACTGTAAAGCGCTCTAAGGTCTTCACAGTGTGGAAAGTGGTTAGATGCATCCTTGTACCCGAAGAAGTTGGAAGCCTGGAGTTCCCTTTCTCTCTCTTTTTCAAAATACAGAACTACTTTATCTTATGCATTATGGGTGTTTTTACCACATGTATGTCTATGCACCATGTGTATGCCTGGTGCTCAATGACATCAGAACAGGGCACCAGATGACCTGGAACTGGAGTTACAGATGTTTGTGAGCTGCCATGTGGCTCCTGGGACTTGAACCCGGGTCATCTGCAAGAGTAGCAGGTGCTTTTAATCGCTGAGGCTTCTCTCTAGCCACTCCTTTTTATCCTCCCAGTTTAACACCACTTCCAAGCAGATGAAGGGCTGAAAACAGAGCCCCAGCAACTGTACTCAGATAACTGAACTGGAGGTGACTGGTGAATGGGGGAAAGCTGATGTCTGTCTCCTGACCCAGGCAAGAGCCCGTGGATGGAATTTTAACAAGTGACAGGAACAGCATTCATAGAGTTAGAATGTGTCAGTGCTTGCTTTTGGTATATCTTCTGATTTTCCTTTAGCTCATCTTATACTTCTTGTGTCCCCTGTTGCCTGAGGTGTCATGGCTTCCCTGGGTACCCAGTTAAACCTGCATGGTCTCTATCCATCTTCCCTCTGCCTCACATCTCTTCCTCTTTCTTCTGCATTGTACTCCCTGGATGCTTGATTTAGTAGACCCCTACCATGTGCCTAAGTGAGCTTGGTGTGTAGTAGTTAGTTATTAAATATCTGCTACCTGAATAAGTGACTGCTACCTGCAGATGGGGACTAGCTCCTCCTTCGATTTTAAAATTCAAAGTTGTCCTCTTTGGCCAACCCTTCATTTCCCAGAGACTTTAAAGTATTAGCTTTTTGAAAATCATTATCCCATGAAGATAAAATAATGCCTGATCTTTCCAAGGGGACATTTTCACTTCAAAAATATTTTATAAGTCAACGTCTACTGGATTAAATTTTTGAGCAGTGAAGTTTTAAAGTGTTTCTTGCCTGTTTCAGGCCTTGTCTTATTGTTCCTGCCTATTTTGGAAGGGAGCAAAATGCATGGAATAAATAATTCACCTTCATTATTCCCAGTGCAAGCCTTGGGAACTTTGTAAAATGGACCTTTGCCTAATCTGGAAACACAGCAAGCTGTGAAGACTAAATATAAAATCTGAAATCGAGGGGTCAGGGATATGGCTCAGTGGGCAAAAATTTGCTACCTGATGACATTAGTTCAATACCTGGAACCAACATTAAAAAAAGGCAGATGTGATGGTGTGCACCTGCCCTTAGGTGAGGTGTGTTGTAGACAAGAGAATTGGCTGGAAACTCATGCATCAGCTAGCCTGCAGTATGCTGCAGACACAAAAGAAACCCTGCCTCAGACAAGGAGGAAGATGGAACAGACTCCTGGAAACTGTCCTCTGACCTCTATGTGAATGCCGTGGCGTGTGCGCTTCCACACTCACATGCACTATACATACATGTACTAATCTTAGAAGAAGAGACCTGAGATTGAAAGCGTGCCATTGAATGCAGGATCTCAAATACCTTTTCTGTTTTGTTCATCATCATCTTGACTTTCATGTCTTTCCTTTCTTAATCTGGAAGGTACGTAGGAACTTGGAAGGTCAGGGATATTAGCATAGATGTCCTCAATTGACTCTGTCAAGTTAATAGGAATTCAAAATACATGTAAGATATTTCTAATATTAAAACAAGGCCAACGATCTTATGAAAATGATCTAGCTTTGACATGGAACAGGTTCCTTAAAAAACATACCTTCTCGGATTTCTTCTTTTTCCACCTTCACAGACTGTAAGATAAAAGATTTCCATGATGAACTTAGTTTAAAAAGTAAAAATCTAAATATAGCAATACTTTGAAGAAATAACATTTGTGGATTCTTTTCAGGGGGAGTCATAGCTTAAAACTGAGTCACACTCACTCTTATTATGTCTTCTGTCGTCCTCTCAATCGATTTTAGCTTCTTTAGAATTGCCTCCTCATTGGCTGAGATTTGCAGTTCAGCCTTTTCAAGGTCTTGGATCTCTTTCTCAAGCCTGACAATAAGAAGGACACATTTTCTTAATGCTTAATGTGATAAACATGGAGGGGTCTCAGATGCATCTTTTCCACATGCAGATTCAGGAGCCAGACATCTTCCAAGTATACTGCATCCCAGTGAGCATCATGGCTTCACATCAACTATCACATCTAATACATAGAAGGTTCCAGACACCTAAGCAACTCTCAACCCAAGGCTGCTTACTTTTATTTTTATTATTTTTAACATAAAGACTTTGCAGGTGTAAAGGTTAGTTTTGATTGCTGGTTGGATCGAGGAGTCCCCAGGCATTAATGGGACACACCTTTGAGCATGTCTGTGAGGAACTGTCTTCCAGGGAGCTTTAACTCAGATGAGGAGACTCACTGTCCCAAAGACTGAGAACCCCAGACTGAACAGAGACGGAAAAAGGAAAGCTAACTGAGCACCAACACTCCTCTCTCTGTTTTCAGTGTGAACAGCTGCTCCATGCTGCTCCTGCTGCCACGCCTTCCTGCCACGACAGACTGTGTCTCCTCAATTCATGAGTTCCAATAAATCTCTCCTGTTTTAAGTTGCCCTTTGTCATGGTGTTGAGAAAACTAACCAGCACATTGGTGAAGCATTTGGCTTTGGCTTTATTTTCTTCGCTGCCATGGTTAATGTTGCTTCCATTGAAACCAGGTTGATTTATTTTACAAAGAGACTTTTAAAGCCAAATATGGTGGCACAGAGGTGATTACAGCACTCAGTAGGCCGAAGCCGAAAGAATGAAGGATTGAGGCTAGCCTGAGCTACAAACAATGCTGTTTCAAAATGAGAGCTGGAGGGTAGAAAAGAGGGAGGGAGAGAGAGATTAACTAAAAGAAGAGATATATTTGTAGTTACATTGCTATTTAAATTTTTTTACTTAAGTCCCCATATATTTAGAAGAGTATTATTGTTAAATTTCACATAATAATCATAGATATTTAATGGGTAAATTCGTTGCCTTTTTATTTTTTTTAGACAGGGTCTCACTATGTAGCTGTCACTGTTCCACTGTACTGGACTCACTCTGTACACCAGGCTGGCCTAGGACTTATAGAGATCTTCCTGCCTCAGCTTCCTGAGTCCTAGGATTAAAGGAATGTGCCACCACACTTGGTCCTGCCATATTCTAACCTCAAAAATTACATTGTTTTAAGCTCCTTGAGCACGGTGCTATTTTTCTGAGTAGGGTGAAGAGATGGAGAAATGGACAAAACCTCATTTCTGTTACAGAGACCACATTTTCTGTGGGGTGATCACGGATGGGGGAAGAGTTGGAGGGGGTGGGCAGGGAGTAGATATGTACAGCCTGATCATGCATCAGGGAAATAGACGACGTCACGTTTGCAAATGGACACATGCACACTGAACTCATAACCAGCATTTGGATATGTTCCAGGGTGTGTCACCATGGCCTCTTCTTGGCAGGATGCCATGGACCCTGGCAGTTGCAGTGGCTAAGGCTGCCCTTCAAGCTATGAAACACGTGTAGTCTTAGCCAGACACCCTGAACTCAAAAGGCAGCTGCCTCAGAGGATGACTGATTTTGCAGCAGCTGGCCCGAGAGATGACAGCTGTGGCTCTTCATGTCAGCTAACATAATCATCAGTTCTCTTGGTTTCTTTCTTAACGATGGCCATGGGCCTTGCTGCTCCAGAATCTTGGGCTATTGTTATATCAATAAAAAAATTCCAGGATGTGATTGTCTTGGCTGTTCTATTCATTGCTTTAACTGTAGGTTCTGATATTGATGCTGCCTCTGGCCACCTATTTTTTGTAGCTGAGGAGGTTTTCCTGTGTATCGTAGAACTTCAAGTGAATTATAGCACCCCTAGTTTCTTAGGAGTTGCTGGGAGAGTCCTGCCATTACAAAAATTCCTCCAGGTCTCTGGTAACATTTTTCCCATTAGCAGAATTATAAAATGTGTGCTGAATTATGAAATGTGTGTTGATCCAGTTTGGTAGAGTGGAAAACCACTAAAAGTAATAGCTTTGGAGTCAATAATTTTTTGCTACATTTTATAGTCAATTGCTTATACCTCCTCAAAACTCAGTTCTGCAATGTGCATAGTGAGAACAGAATGCTGGCCTTATTTTGTTCAGATGCTTGGTGTAGGTAGAGGAGACCATGGCAATGAGAGCCAGTTGAACATGGCAGGAGGCAGGCGTAAGCTGATTTGTGAGAAAGCTCTCGAGGCTTTCCACAACACATCCTAACTTTGTCTCCTTCCATCACCCACCTGAGAGCACTCTTCCTAATATATGTGTTAGACATGGTGTACCAGGGGAACCTGGGCAGACATGAAGGCGGTTCAAATGACTAGTGCTCCCGAATTTCAGGACCCAACTGTGGAATGAAAGACAAGCAGGTTTGAATTCTGCTTCATCTGCCAGCTTCCCATATAACCTAAGACTGACTACTGTCGTCATTCATTTACACATCCACATAAAAATGTTTATTTAGCGTCTTCATTGTGCCAAGGACTATTCTATATGGCATGGATATGACTGTGAAAAATGAAGAAGCTGGCATTCTAGCAAGGAACAATACATCAATTCACAGGCTGGCAGGGTTGTTCTGTGAAAGACCTGATGCAAAATATTTTAGATTTATAGTCCACAAACAGTTTATGCTATTCATTCATCCATTTCCCCCTTATTTTTGCTGTACAACCCTTTAATTTGATAAATACCTGTGTGTGTGTCTGTGTGTGCGTGTGTGTATACCATTCCTATTTTGTGTCCATAAAAGTACAAGCTAGAGTTAGATGGGTTCTAGGCCATAGTTTGCCAGCCCCTCCATGAACAAGTATACGTATGTATGTGTGTTTGTTTATGGATACACACACCTACTTTCATATATATATAATAAATGTGTATATAAGCACATATATATTTATGTACGAAGAAAAGTATTTCCATGAAGAAAAGTAGAATAATTGATTACCAGGATTAAAGGCACATAGCATCATTCAGGAAAGTCTCTTTAAAAAACATTATTTATGAAAATAAATGAGTACAGGGCTTAAAAATATACTTTCCAGAGAGCAGGGTACATAAAAATCTTGAGGTAAGAGCAGAAAGAGTAAGGAGGAAAGAGCTGATAAATGAGGGGAGACTACAGGACCTTGGACATAGGTAGGTGTGTGGACTGGAGGGTCAATTGCTATATCACTCTCAGGAGCTAAGCAAGGTCAGGCCTAGTTACTAATTGGATGGGAGACTGCACTGGAGAAGCAAGCATAAAAATCAGCTTTTAATAGTCTGGATGAAGATGGCCCAATATAAGGAGGGTGAGAAATGATGACGTTCTGGAAAAATATTTAAAAGAGAGAGAGGTTCCAGAATTTGTTGATAGATTGATTATAGAGTGTGTGTTGGGGGAAGCAGGGGGCTGGGGGTTGGAGAGGGATGAGAAGAAGGATGCCTTTGTTAGGACCCTAGTCATGGGAAACCTGCAAATGTGACAGTTTGGGAGATGAAGGCGAGAGGCTCCTGGGCTTAGCTAAATATCAGACAGTCAAGTGTGATATGGAGGTGACATGAATTTAGAAGGAGTAAGTATGTATAGCCATACAACACATGGGCAAGATCTCCTAGAAAGTAAAAGCGATAGATAAAAATTCCAAGCTTGAGACCTGCAGGATGGCACGGAGCATAAAGATGCTGCCAAACCCTGTCAACTGAATCCAATCCTTAGTGCCTGTATGGTGGAAGGGGAGACCTGACTCCCGCAGGTTGCCCTCTGACCTCCACAGGCACACGGCGGCACCTGTAGATCCCCTACCACTTCCTCGCAAGCAAATCAATATGTATTTTTTAAATGATCAGAAGTCTGGTCAATGTTAAATACTCATCAGGACTTAACCAAGAAACAAAAGAAGTAGAGAACATGGAAGATGCTGCCTTCTTCTGTCTCTGCCTCTATCTGATTCAGTTCTTCGTCTGCCTGGCCAGTGTCTTCTTGGTAAATTATGATGTGTGTGCACTGGTATCAGGTATTGTCTATCCCCCCCACGATGAAAAGATACTGGATAAGGTAATTCTGTATGAGTCACACGAATGGTTTTAAATAAGATGTTAAGAATGGCTATGCTAACCCCATAAGGTCTTTGTTAATAAATGTTTGTGAAACTTCTCAAGTCTCGGGTGAAAGCCGCATTCCTAGGAGACGTCACTAAGGACACATCACGACATGTTAGAAAACGAAACAAAAGGGAATGCTTCCTTCCCAGACCTCATTCCTTGGTTTCAACCAGAACGGTAAGAAAGTGTCTTGGTGGTAATTACTTAGAAGCCTCTGGCGAGAGGAGCTTATTGATGGAGAATTTCTTTTGTAGTTTTCACTGGGTGCAAACTCAGCTTTTTATTATTGTGCCTTGATTTCTCACTCACATCTCTTATTATTTATGGATGTTACCATGAAGAGATAAATGGTCAAGATTCCCCCCTCCCCCCCCAGAAGCCTCCTAAAAGATCGGGAAGTTTGCTTAGTGGTGGAAATCTGAATAACAGTGACCAAGAATAAAGAACTAGAAATTCTCAGAGTCCCTACCCTTGCTTAGGACTCACCAGTATCCAAGAATGTAGACTCCCTGTGTAGCAGGATGGTTGAGGGCAGTGTGGGAACACACTCAGTCCCTGTTCCATCCCTTGCCACCTGGAGGGCAAAGACCGCTTGCTTGTTGTCACATTGCCTGTGCCACACATCACCACAAGCCCGACTCTTATCATATACAAGGAAGAATGTCCCTTGTATGACCAGGTTCCTTACCTCAATCACGGTTGCATAGATTACACATTAACTAAGCCTGCTTCCTCTTGGTGAAAGACCTTCTCTTTCCTTGAAAACCTTTTAAGAGTAGACACCTTGCCTTGTCTGGTTGGACTGAAACCTCTTGCTTCTGACATCTGCTCAATTGCTTGTTGTTAATAAGTCATTCACCTGAAAGACAACCTGATTCAGCAGTTCCTTCTCTTGACCTCTGCTCTCTCTCCCTAAAAGCCTAACAAAAGAAGGCCAACAGAAGAAAGGGAGGCAGTCACAAGGGAACCCACAGAGACAGCTAACCCGGACTCACAGGAGCTCACAGACACTGGAACCCACATAGGACTGACCCAGGCCCTTTGCATATGTGAGACAGTTATATAGCTTGGTCTACTTGTGGGACTCCTAGCGGTGGGAGCGGGACCTAATGCTGATGCTTTGGCAGGCTTTTGAGAACCTCTTCCTCATACTAGGTTGCCTTACCAAGCCTTACTAGGAGGGGAGGAGCTTAGTCTTACCTCAACTTGATATGCCATGCTTTGTTGACACCCATGGGAGGCCTGCCCATTTCTGAGCAGAAACAGAGGTGGACTGGATTTGGGGGAAGGGCAGAGGGAATGGGAGGAGAGAAGGGAGGGGAAACCAGTCAGGATGTAAAATAAATCAATAAATTTAATTAAAAAAGAAATAGAAATAGTCTGCTATTGCTAAACTTGATAAGACCATTAAGGTGTACAACAGCATTGCAACCAGAAGACAAGAACTCTTTTTGAATATCCCGGTAGAGTGGTTCTTAGGGCTCCCTGGGATGTTTGCAAAGTCTGGAGATTCGTTTTGATTGTCATGGTTGGGTCCTGGAATGCTGTTGGGATCTACTAAAGCAGAGGCTGGGGATGTTGCTAAATATCCCACAATGTACAGCAACAGTCTTAAGACATAAGACATGTCCTGTTACGTGTCTCATGAAGGTTGTGTTCATCATTTTGCTTGGTGTTTAAAAATTTTCATCATTGCCTGTTCCTTCTCCATTTTTTTCTCTTTTCAATATACATATGAGTGCATCTGTCTGCCCCTACCCCAATTCAATGGCCATGTAAGAATATATTTATTTCTGCTTTAAAGGTTAAATAATGCAGTGCTTACCTTAGGGACTCAGGCCAAACCTCTTCCAAATATATATTTTGGAAAGAGAAAGAAGTTACTGTTCTAAATGAGGTATTGAGGGACTAGATGATGAGATGAGTTGGTGGTGAAGAGCACTTGTTGCTCTTGCAGAGGACCTGGGTTAGTTTCCTTAACCCACATGGTGGTTCATAACCATCTGTAACTTGAGTTCCGGAGAATCTGATGACAGCTTCTAACCTCTGTGAGTAGTAGGCATGCACTTGGCATACTTCTATACGTGCAAGCTAAATGCACATATACATAAAATAATCTAAAACAATAACTGATGAGCTATATACATGTGCATATGCACACATTTATAAGCACAGATTGGTGTATAGTTTTATATTTTTGTATTTGTACATGTGTTTATATACATATTGGTATATATGCATAATATACATAAGAGTTAATTATTTTTATAAGAAAAGCATATAGGGTTGCTGCTGGGACTAAGCTTAGCCTTCCCTGATTAAGTTTTAATGGATGGCTTGGAATTTCCTTAAGTGCTGTCTTCTGGTCTTTAGAAAATATAACCTTTCAGAATAGGAACTGAACTCTTTGAATTGCTGATTCAGTTTAGTGAGAGGCAGGCAGTATAGAGAAAAACCTTTCCTTTTTGGTGCTCTGGGCTGTGAGGTGGGGACTGATAGATGAGCCAGTATCTCTTGTAACCTCTGAGAGATGGTGGGCAGACATCATGAGCCAATTTAGATAAATGGAGCACACAAGAAAGCATTCTCAATGCCATCTATTATTGGAATCTTTCTTCTCCTTGCCTATTTACTCAGGGGGAAAAGAGGGCTATTTCCAAGAGCTCCCTATGTGAAAACAGGTGGCTTTCATTTTGGGCTCTGTGGTGGTAATAACCCCCCTTAATGATTGGGAGATAATATCCTCAATCCAATTCCAACAACTTTCTTCTTCTTTTTTTTTGTCTTAGAGAAAAGGACTCCTGCACCTAAATTCTGGATATGTCAAGAAGAGGTAATTTCAGAAAGCAATTTTTCTGCAGCTAAGGGTCCATTTACCTCTTTTAGGCTTTGGTGGTTTTAACAAGGACTAACAGTCTGATGAAGTTCACCATTAGGGGCCAAACAGACTGGAACTCATGAGGAAAAAATAACCACCAATCCAATTCAAAAGCTTACAGTCAGAACCTTTCAGGACTGACATGTTAGTGATTAGAAAAATGTTCAACAAGTGCTCCATATTGACACAGTACTAACTGTGGTATAAGGAGTTCTCACAGCTACCTGTGAGTAGCTTCCTAGTTCTACTGGACATATGAGCAAGCAGGTCACCTAAATAAGGGCACTTGATCCTGAGGTTCATATGCAGTTTGAGGCTGGATGGAATTTAAGAGCAGATCTCCATTTAGTCTTCCTCAGTTAACCACTGTGGGAATAAGTCTTAAAATTGAAAATTTATTTCTGTGAACTCAGATATAGGATTAATTTTGATTGGCAATATAAAAGGGATATGTTATTGTTCATAGTAAGTGAAGGTAGCCCCAGCTATCTCAATCACTGAGATTGTCATAGATGGCCCACTCTGGCTCAGCAGACAAAGGAAGAAAAAGTGGTAATTTGTCCCTGTTAAGGAATTCCTTCACCTCAAGCTTTGTCCTTAAAAAAAAAACAAAAAACAAAAAACAAAACACTGTTCTAGGCAGAAAACTGTGACACTTCTCCAGCATCAACTTTGCTGTAATATTTGTGATGGAGTCTTTTAATAATTTTTTAGCAGAAAGAACATCCAACTTTAAGTTTTCCATTTCATCTTTTTGTTTTTGAGATAGGCTCTTGCTATGTATCTCTGTCTGACCTGAACTTGTACATAGACCAAGTTGGCCTTGAACTTTCTACAATCCAGTGCTCGGATTAGAGATGCATAACACCATCCCTGTTTTGACTCTATTTTGAGAACCTTATTCCCTCTGCTGCCACATCATTCCTCTTTTCTTTTTAGTAAAATATGTCACCAAGTTTCATCTGCCTTGATGGATATCTGGAGGTAGACTAGATGTCCCATTCTCTGGTGTATTTAAATGGTGTGGCTATCTGGAGGTAAACCAGATGTCCCATTCTCTTGTGTATTTAAACAGTGTAGGATACTAGCATATATCTGAGCCTTCATATCATATCTTTCAAATAGAGAAGCTTGCCCTCAATTTATCTCTCCTGCCTAATTTTGAATGCCATGGTGAGCTGGTTTTAAGCATACTGACAAGTATATACAGTGGAACAAATGGAAAGGAGCATGCTCTCTCTGACCTCTCAAAAACACTAGTATCCTCTCCTCTTGAATGTTTACCATTTAAGATTTTTCTGTGTGAGATAAATGAGACTTTTAATCTGATATTAAAAAGCATTTAGATAGACTCCTTTAAATCAACAGGACTAGGGGTGTACTAACTATTATATAACTTCATGGGACAGAAGTCGAGAGGTGACAGATTTTTAGTTTCTTTTATTGTGTTGAAAAATTCTTCAGTAGTATTTTCCATCTTGGGTAATGAACTAGCAGAAAAAGAAAAACAAGTCGTTTCTTCTAGTGATGAAAAGACTTGCTAGGTTTCCTAATGAAATACGAAATCTGATATAGTTTATATTGATAATTCATATATTTTTGCTTAGTTATATTTTTAATGAGAAAAAAGTTAGCAACAGTTTAATTTTAAATGACTAAAACTTCTGATGAAAAAGGACAATATAAAAAATTTATTTTTTAAAATCATAGCTTATGAGTGAATCCCTCTGGAAACTCAGTGGATGTTATTGATTATACACAATTAACAATCTTAGACAGATGACCTTCTCTGGGAACATTAGTTACTACTAGTAGAGCAATGGTTAAAAGAATTATGATGCCAGCCAAACTAAATTTTCCCAATGAAATTGAGACTATGACCTGGCACACTGGCTCATGCTGGTAATCCTAGCATCCCCAAGGAGAGGTAGTAATATAATTATGAATTCAAGGCTATCTTGGACTATAATGTGAGACCCCATCACCAAAAGAAGGGAAAAAATAAAATTGAGGCTATGTAATATAACTGAGGAGATTTAAAAAAATTGTTTTATTTTAAAAATCTAAGCACTAATAACATGTTTACTAAGAATGTGAAACATGCCAAATTTATTTGTTTTGCTCACTTGAGTATTTTGAAAAGATGTTGCACACTGCACACACAGGTAGTTAAAGCCACGAATTGCTGTCCATTGTGAAGAGACATGTGTATAACAAAGAAGACCCACCTAGCAGGATAATAGTCACATGCTATAGGTAACCAAGCCAGAAAGAAAGGGCACTCGGAATAGCAAACATGCAGTTTGCCCTGAGCTAGACCTGTTGACTCTAGTCCCGAGTGTTTAAGAACAGGGCAAGGAAAAGAATGCAGCTTTCAGATGAGGACGAGTGGAGAGGCAGCACAGTGGCGCGGGATCAGTCTGTGCTGAGGACGGGAAACAGCAGGTGTCTAGGGGACCTAAATCATGTATAATCATATGCGGACAGCTTGTGCAGAGCTGAGCCTGGCCTCCTAACAGAACTCTGTAAACACTCTTCACTGTTGCATAGACTGATGAGACGGCACGGTTTCCCGCGGGTATACAGACAAGTGACATTAGAATACAGTGAGTTCACAGAGAAGCCTACTTGCTCAGTCAGAGTCAGGTTTCATATATTAAGAATGTCAATTGTCATAGAACATAAGGAGCAAAACTGGTTTCTATAGAATCATCCGTATCATGTGCAAGTTATTAGAAAAGTCGTTTTCAAAGGAATGCCAATAAACACAAACTACTGTGGCAAAAAGGAATTGGTTAGGTTGGGGCTTCTCAAATGATCGGGCAGGACAGAAGTGGACTGGGTAGATTCTAATTAGGTCATGTGGAGAATCCAGTAGTACTTGCCAAGCACTTAACAAGAGCAAAATCATTGTAATAAGAGTTAGATTTGATCTCTGCCTAGGTGTCTGGAGTTTCTTGAGTGACTTTCAAGTACTGTTGCAGGCAGAATACTGTTGAGTTAACTCAAGATTGCCCAGCCGAGATTCAGCTACCCTAATTGTTAGAAACGTAGGGGAGGGCCAAGCAGGGCGGCCTTTAATCTCAGCACTAGGGAAAGAGGGATGGGTGAATCTCTGAGATTTCAAGGCCAGCATAGTTTGCATAGAGAGTTCCAGCAACACCTACTTGGTAAGAACCTGTCTCAAGATCTTTTCTGAGGGGAGGTGGAGGGGAAATGGATATGGCGGAGAGAGGAGTTGAGGGAGAGACTGGGAGGAGGGGAGATGGGAAGCTTTGGTCAGAATGTAACATATGAGAGAATAATAATAATAAATAATCTGAGGAGAAAAGAGGCTGAAAATAGTCTGAGGAGAGATACCTGTTGCTCTCAAAGTTTCACTTCCTCCACTTTATCTGCTTTTCTTTTCTGGTTTGTTTCTTCCACAAGTTAAATTTACATAATGTTTATGCCAATAATGAGGGAGGCATTTATTACTTTTTAATTTATCATTCATTCATTCCTGAGACAAACTCTTATATAGTCCTGGCCGGCTGAGCCCTGAATCTGATCCTCCTGCCTCCATCTCCAGAGACTGGCATTACAAGAGGGTATTACCCTGCCCAGAACTTTGTTCAAATTGTAAGGACAGTGCTTCATTCTGCAAGCCCTAAAAACAATTTTTATAGGCACCGTAAGTAGGTGTTTCATATTATATGTCAAAATTATGTATTTTGTATAAGTAATAAGAATTTAGCTACTTTTAAATATTTCAAATCATTTTAGTTATTTAAATAAAAAAAGGATGGAGTGGGGAGAAGGAGAAAATCTTTTCTAGTAAACAAGCCATTTGAAGCCATGCAATGATGTTGAAAAGGATACAGAGATCTACACAGCCTTTGACTTTCTCCATTCAGAAATGACCATTGGCTTTGAGCTGGGTAACCCTTAACATTTGTCTCCAGTGGCATCACAGAGTAGCTTCAGTATTTTGTGCACTTCAGTTTTACTTTGTTTCTTAGTGTTATTGTTCTTACTTGATTTCAAGAAGAGAGTTTTACTAATTGAAGACCAACAAGCGTAAATTCCAATCCTAATATAACATCTGATAGCCGGGTGGGAGAGCAGTCTTCTGTGGGTGGTCTAAACTGACTCAGCAGTAGTTGTCTGATGGCAGACAAAAGATGCTGTTGAGAGGAGAGGGCGTGGTTCATTTTGGAGTTGGTAAATATTCACTGGAAATAGAAAAGCCTGGTCTCCATGGCAGCACAGATCCTTCCTCTGATACAATGTCTCTGCTTTTGAAGATTTTTTTTTCCTGTAACCAAGACTTAGAGGATGGATCCTTGAAATTCATTTCCTGCTTTTTCCTGTGTTTTCTTACATCATCAGAGCCAAAGATCTACACATTTTTGCAAAGGCTCTTAAATTTGCATTTAAAGGCATGGAATGCCATTTGGAATGAGAATGTAAATGTAAAAATACTTTGAAAAGTTAAGGGATCTAAAGAGAGGCAATTACAAATATTCGTGTTTTCTGGGAGATGTATGTATGGGTCTGGAATCACCTTCAGAAGAGTGGAGGGCAAATTCAATGAAATGTCTCAAGAACATTTGGGTCTGAAATCAGCCTTCTCAAGGCCAGGTTGTTACTACTTTTATACCGTTCTGTTCCTTCCTGCTTTATGTGTATAACTAGGTTGGGACTGCCTTTGGAGGATGGCTTAGAATAGTGCTTGGGGTGCTGGCATCATTAGGTCAAAGCGGTGTCATTGAGGGTCAGAGGTTGTTCTGTTTACCATGGTGGTGGGTATTTATTCTGGGCCTGTTATCTTTCAAACTCTGTTCTTGATGAGAGATGAGATTGTTAGGTCTGAGCAAGAGAGAAGGCATGGGGATGGGCTGAGAAAATAAAAGAGCATGAAAGAAGAAAAGAATGCTAAAAACATGCCATCAACAACTCAGAACCCTGGGTACTGCTATCACACAACTTTCTCTTGACCCAAAGATTATTGTGTGTTTATTCTTTTTGTTTTTGAAAGATACCTAAGGAGGTTTTCCTTCCCAACTCATTACTACTCAAGTTATTTACTATTCTATTTTTAAGTCTACTCATTTGCTCATCCATTGACCCATCTGTCAGCTACAACTCTTATCACAACCTGTATATTCAGAGCTAGTCTTAGTACATGGAGGACTCTGCGTATATTTGGTGGAACGGGCAGTCTTTCTTCCCTTTTCAGTTGGAAGCTGGGTTTTTACTTCCCTTATTTGGTTAAGTTGAAACCGAGGCTCCTGAATTAAAAATAATCAGTCTATTTGGGAAATTAAAAACAACAGCAGATGAACTAATACAAATCTGGTAAACCAATTAGTCAAAGACGGAGAGTGAAAAACAAGCTTGGAACGATCTTGACTCATGTAATTGCCTCAGAATGACTTCTTAAAGGTTTCTAGGCAACAGACAAGTGGTGGGTTTCTCACCCCCTCCTTTTCTTTCCCTTCTCTCTCATGTTGTCACAGAGAAAGAACAGCTTGACTATGTCCTTGGTATATGGTGTTAGATAGACTTAGTTGGGTCAAAATAGGAAGGCAGAAACATTTAGAATGTGCTATTTTCATCCACATCACTCACTTATTTGATGAGGCACTACACTAGTTTCAGGCGGGAGAAGGGCTTTGCATTAGGTAAATAAGACCACTAAGCAACAAAGAAGAGCTGAACTTTATATTTTGGGTTTCAATTTGTAATTGTATCTTGCCCACTATCTTCTGAGCTAACCAAGTGGATTCCTGTTATATGATATTGAGCAGAGTGTATTGTCTCATACTCTATCTCCCTTTGTAGAGGAATTTTTTTTTT
>LOEQ01006464.1:0-12564 GCA_001685075.1 Bramus lutescens | reverse complement strand
AGAGAGAGAGAGAGAGAGAGAGAGAGGAAGCTTGCAATGTCTATGTGTACCATTGTGGTGTAATATAAACTAGCTTGCAATCAGGGAAGCCTCAGAGTCATGGGAGCCAGGACAACTCCCTGGATGGACGGAAAAGAAAATAGATAATAGAAGTTTCAAAACTTGGCAAAATAGCATAAAATTGATTAAAAAAATACTTTTGCACATTTGTGAGTCTGCTTTTGGAATTGGGCCTGGTTTCTGTTGGACTAGCTGGCAATTTCTGCACACATGGAAGAATGGTGAAATATCTACTCTTTGTCCTGTATTTCCTCTGTGGTTGTTACTCCAGTCTAGTGTCCATGGCAGGACAAATGCCATTGCGAGTCATGTGTCAGTTATTTTAAAAGGCACAGGGCAAGCTTTGTCATATTTTTGGGTCTTGTATAGTACCTCGAAAGTAATAGGCGCTATGCTCACCTATGACCACTGAGAGGCCCTATGTGTAGCTCAGTAAATTCCACTCACCATCTAAGGCTCTACTTAAAACCCACATCTTCATGAACATTTTCTCTGACCTCAGAATGCACAGTTAATGTTTATTGTCTAAATAAAAACACCGCCATTTAACTTGTCTTCTTAACTTTAATCTTTAATTTCTCAAATTAAAACACGTTATTTCCCCCTTCTCCTCATCTCTTCCCTTTTGGGTCCTTGAAGGAAAGAGGAGAATACCTTGGAACCAGAAAAAATGAAAATCTCTTGCTTCAGGTACAGGAAGGCCCTGAGCAGAGGGCGCGGCTGGCAAGGGGGCATGAATAGGTTTCCAGCAGCTCATTTGTATGGTGCAGTATGCAATCTACACAACAGTGGACAGCCATCCAAAGTTTGATCCACACATTGATTGAACTGGAAGACGCTCCTTGGCTCTGGAAAGCATATCAATAGGAAATATATATTCTTGCTGGGACTGTTTTGACACGCACTGCCACCAAGGCCACCTCGGGCATGAATCTTGGAGTGAGTCCGCCTTTTCCTATGTGAACCTTACTTCCTCAAAAGAGCTGAGGAAATATTTAAATGCTTTTTGTTACGGTGAGCTCGGCAGTTACACGGTTTTCCATACTGCAGGGATAGTGGTCCTTGAGTACCTGAGATGGACAGGCTTTCTCTGAAGTAGGAAACTCTTCGTAGCATGACTCAAAGTGTGTATGTGTATGTTTGGGAGGGAAAAGGGAACCACCGATTATTCTGGATCTGTCTCAAATGTTTGAGAATTCACTGACTTTCCTTGGATTGCTAAATTTGTTTTTATTTCACTGATTTTCCCGGGTGTACATGTTGTATCTCTTGAGCGCGTCCACCACTCAACATAAATTCAGTGTGCTACTTTGTAAGAAGAGCAGGGAACTATGGCTTTCAGCCATCCATCAAACAGTGGAAATATCACCTCCAATAGGAGCACAGCGGCCAACAGGATCCAGAAAACAGAGGCTAACTGGAGTCCTGAATGATGTGCCTTTTCAGAGTCAAGATTTTTTTTTCCATTAGAAAAATGGATTTAGCTGAATCTGGCAAGTTTAAGTTGGGAGACTTTATGACTGTGGGGCATTGTTCATTGAGGAAATTCATTCCATCTATTGATAGCGCCCCCTGCCAGATAAGGACAGTTTCCTGCTTGGGCCTATTCACGAGGAGCTGGTGTTTGTCCTTTCCTTGGATCCTCTGACCAAACTACATAACAAAATGTCGAAACCCTATGTGCTTTAATTACAAAATAACCACACCCTTTGCAAGATGTAAAGTCTGAGTTTTCAAATGGAGATTTATTTATAGTTATGATCTCATGTTCTGTCAAAACAAAATAAAATAGAAACCCAACCATATGCAAACAACGTTGGACTCACTGCAGGGAGCTTTGGAACACAGGCATCCTTGACCTGCACTAGATGCTGTCTGCCATGCAGCCCCTGGGGAAGGGCTGGCCTTTCATTGATTTCAAAAGGAACTTCCTAGCTGGATCAACTCCCCCCTGGGTGTTAAGCAAGGCTTCACCAGGGCCAAATTCTCAAGGCTGATTTCTCAGGGTTACTGAGGAAGATCTGGAAACTCTGCTCTTAAATCATAGAGGAAATAAAACCGTGTTCCCAGCTTTCCTCAGGTTCGCCAAAAGGTATTAATCTCAGACGCAATTATCAGTGGCTTACTGGCTTCCTCCCGGGTGATTAGACTGGCGGGTGAGCTAACCTGGCATGCTTCTCTCTTCTAAAGCATCTAAAGCATCTTTATGGCGGTGGGCTGGTAAATGCTGTCAGGCTGTTTGAACATAAAACTGTTGAGGGGAAAGGGAAAACAGATGTGGTACCTTGAGATGTTGGTGCTTTGATTTTTCTTCTTCTATTTTCAGACGTTTCTGTGAGATTTCTTCCTGTATTTTTCTTTTATCCTGAAATTAAAGAAAAGTTTAAGCATACTTAATTTTCAAAGTTTATACGGGAATGAGATCTGGCCAATTGTCATTGTCCGAAAGGGTAGGCAGCACCACGTGGCTGGCCTTGATAATAAGCCACCCTGGAAATATGTGTTTTGCAGCAAAGGAGATACAAGTTGGTGATGATGGGGGCAGTAACAGAAGAGATTCAACTTAAGAAAAATAACCCAGGAATGTCTTTTAACGGGGAGGGACGCTTTCACTGTCTTTCTTTCTCTTTGCCCCGTTTCTTCCTGCCCCATCAGGCTGGTGATACAGACTTCGGAGTGAAGCAATGGAAAAAGGTGAGTTGTCAGGAGGGAGTTTTGAAACAGGTGGGAGGAGACTGCTCCTGGCACAGGCTGAAGACTTGCTGGGTAAAAGGCCTCCACATGTGGAAAACAGGAAAGACCGCCAGGTGCTGGATCCTCAGAGAGCGAGGAAGCTAGAAAGTGGGGCGGCTTCCTTCTGGTGTAACAGGCCAGACAATGAAGAAAGGGAGCTTCGATAACGTTACCCTCTATCTGCTGAGGTAAAAAAAAGAATAATTCATGGCAAGATATACTTTCCACCAAATTTAAGCACAGCACCTCAATGAATGAGTCAAGCAAGCAAGCAATCAAACAACCTTACAACCTATTCCAGAACAGAAGAG
Source organism: Bramus lutescens (assembly GCA_001685075.1). NCBI lineage: Eukaryota > Metazoa > Chordata > Mammalia > Rodentia > Cricetidae > Bramus > Bramus lutescens. The sequence goes on along the minus strand of LOEQ01006464.1, from coordinate 9,460 downwards.
AAGAGCAGAATCATTACTGGTGTCAGGTTGTGTTTTCTAGAAAAGAGTATATGCGCTAACCAGGCAGCCTGCGTTTGGTTTCTGACTCTCCCATTTATCTGTTCCATGACATTAGATCAAATTCCATGGCACCTCAGTGACCTAAACTGTGAAATGGGGAAGCTGAAAGTACCTTCCTTGTAAGACACGAACACAGGATAAGCTAGTACTTGTCAAAGTTCTCAGTGCTCAAGAGGCGTTTGTTTGGTAAAATTCAATAAATAACTACATAACTTAGCATGCAAACAGAAAGCAGCCGGCTCACGCTGATAGCACTTCTGTTGATCCTAAATGCCCTAGAGATGCACTAGCTGGAATCGATATATTTGACTATCCAAGTTAAAAGAAAAAAAAAAGCCTTATCTCTCATTAAAAACCAAACCAAATCAAACCAAAACAAAAAGAACAACACCCATCCCCCCAAACCCAACCTCCCCAAAACCTAAGGAGATATTATTCTCCATCTTATTCATGAGTTTTTCTTAAATCCGATTCAAAACTGAAAATTCTCAGAGCATAAAATTTTGTTGCCAACTAAAGCACCTGAAAGAATGTGAGGCCGAGCCAGGAGCTAATGCAGAAGGAAGACTCTGACAATATTTGGCAGCCCTATTGAAAGTACACAGCTTCCTGAGGTGATCCCTTTGAAGGTTAAAACTCTTCTTTTTTGATGTGTAAGTTCAGGTACATTTGTTGAAGAAAAACAACATGTTTGTTCGCCAACTGTTGTGCTGGGCTTCCCTTTGTGTGTAGGAAGAATACATGACTTCATCAACATTGCTATTTAACTTTTATAAATAGTTCTTTCAGGAAAAAACAACTAGGCAACAAACAAGCTTGGGTCTTTAGAATCACTTTTTTAACATTTAGAGTTTTTTGGGGGGACAGGGTGGGGAATGTAATCTAGTCATTGGTCACAAAATTTTCTAAACTTCTGTGAACCAATTCTCTATTGTCCTTGAGCAAATATTAGTAGCATTTTGTTTGTACCAAATATTTTGTTAAGTGTCTCAGAGGCACTCTTTCACTTAATAAGTTGTAATAACTAAGACATACCATAATAATTTTCTTTTTACAAAAGGGGGAATGGATGTTTAGGGAGATTAACTATTCAGATCCTCAAAACTACTAAGTGATGGAACCAGGATTTGAACTCAGACAACTTGAGATCAGCCTCTTCACACTTAACCAAACCACAGTAGCTTTTTCTCAAGTAGGAAATTCCTTAAGCAAGCTCTTTGTTCTCTGCATTCTGAAGCCCTGAGGTTTGGAAGCAGCCCCAGGACAGATAGCCAGAAATGGGACCCGTCATTAGTGTGGTTTCCCAGGGGTGATTGCTCCCCTCTTCTCCAGGGGTAGCTCACAGAGAGATGCACAGGAGACCGAGTGTCCGGCATACTCAGGAATTCTTCCCTATTCTCTCTGGCTACCAGTCTGTGCTGATTTTCTCTTGGAGATAGTAACAAGTGGTGGAAGGTATGGGTAGAGGCGGGACTTCTGAAGTGTTTTGACAACACAGGGATTATACAAGTGTTGCTTAGGAATACCAGTGTTTTGTCACTTGGAGGCAATGTGATGCCTCTCTCCCATCAGTCAAGGCAGGCGGGAAGGGAATTTTATAATGTTACAGGCATGATCTTATTTTAAGATAGGAGTTTTTTTTTCTTACAAGGCATTGATTAGCAGTAGATTATTATTCCTTTGCTAAGTCTGATAGTAATGCAAGCATCACTGAAAAATATTCTGGGAATAATTTAGTCTCAGTATCATCAAATAAACTCTGAGTTGATCTTAAGACTTTTCTGGAACTCTACTGCTGCTGTACAGAGGTGACCAGCCAGATAGACCCTCTCCAACCTAGCGTGAAGCAAATAGATGGGAAATGCCACCTGCTTTCCCTAATTTCCCTGGCAGGAGACTTGGCATGAAGAACATTTATTATTGTGACTCTTCTGAGTGACTTTCATTGTTGATTACTTCAATGGTCAATTAGACTTTTTGCTCAATTAGACTTTTGTTCTTTGAGCAACTGCCGGGGTTCGTGGCTGCTTTATTTAGCTCATTTCAACAGTTGAAAGCCACAAATTCCAATTCTGTAAAAGAATGACCTCTTATTTTGAAAATGAATCTGTTCACTTTGTACAATTGAAAGTCAAGATGAACAGGTAGTACACAATGATATTGCCCCTATCTCATTCCTCACAAAAGTAAGCACAATACTTAAGAATATATTGTGGAGATGTTGATTAATTATTGTTTGGTAATATTCACATATGATTGATTCTTCCAAGCAGGATTTATATTAAGTTATTTTATTATTAATTTATTCAATACTTAAATACTTATGTAGAAATGTAATATTTATATCAGTAGTTTTGCAGTGTTTCAAAACTATTGAGGTTTTGGCAAGATGGTTTAGTGGATAAAAGTGCTTGGTATGCAAGCCTGGTGACCTGAGTTCTATCTCCAGAACCCACATTTAAAAAAAGAAAACAATGTAGGCAGGGTGTAGTGATGTATGATTTTAATCCCAGCACTCAGGAGGCAGAGGCAGGCAGATCTCTGTGGGTTTGAGGCCAGCCTGGTCTACATAGTGAGTTTCAGGACAGCCAGGGCCAAACAGAGAAACCCTGTTTTAAAAGAAAAAGAGAAGAGAAACAAACAACGACAAAACAAAACAAAACAAAAACACCAAACAAGAAACCCACAAAAAGTCTACTAGACCAGATATAATGGCACATGTCTTTAATCTTAGTATTTGGGAGGCGGAGGCCAGCAGATCCCTGTGAAGTTGAGCACAGCTTGGTCAGCACAGTGCATTACTTGGTAGCCAGGGCTACAGAGTGAGACTCTGCCTCAAAACAAACAAACAAACAAACAAACAAAACCCCCAAAACAGATGCAGTGGCACTCATTTGTAATCCCATCGCTCCTATGGAGAGATGGGGGACAGAGACAGGCAGAGACAAGGGAGACCCTTGCCTTAATGAAGTGGAAGGAGATAAGTGACTCCTGAAGACTGCCTTTTGACCTCCACAAGTGCATGGTGGCGTGTGTGTGCAAGCATGAACACAGACCTATCACAAATATGCTGTAATAAATAAATACATGCTTCTGAAATACTTTCTCTAAGCTGCTTACATTCTCATGAAGAAGAAGAACTTTGGCAAGAAACTGCAGTCTGAGAAACAGTGTCAGTTATTGGTCAGGCAAAAGGAAGGTGCCATGAGGCCGAGGAGAGACAGGGAGAGGTTGCTTCTAGCTGACAGTATTTACGAGAGGTTCTGGGATGGCATCTGAGTGGCTGAGGTCGGTAGTGACTGGAGACTCAAGAACGGGGAGAGAGGGCACTCAAGTGAAAGCTCAGTGTGACCCAGAGTCTGAAATGGGAACACTGCACGGTATTTGAAACGGCAGATACGGAATCTAAATTGTTATGAAGAGTAGCACGCAATCAGCTAAGAGTAACAGGAGAAGGATAGGATGCTGACAGAGACCCCTGGATTGCCATGACAAGGGTCTTGGCAGTTGTTTATGTGTGAGATAGTAGACAATGGAACGTTTTCAGGGAGAAAAGGACTGTTAAAATCCCATTTTTAGAAATTGAACATAACCTCATTGTGTAGTGGGGAAGTTGAAAGGGAAGCCTGGTTAGGTTAGTGCAACGATACAAAAGGCTGTGAGTGTTTGGACTGCAGAAGCACAGTGAATGGGTTCTGAGAAATATGGAGGAGGGAGAGGCAAAGATCAAGTGGGTTACAGTGATAAGTAGCAGAGAAGAGCAGATTCGTTCACAGAAACAGGACATTCAGGATAGAAGACTCTGGGACTCATATCGAGTTGGAGGAGCCCTTAGGACCACTTGGTGGAGTGAGGAGTTAGATGCTTGAAATAAGGACGGAGGGAGCTGAAAAGAAGATTCTGAGCTAGAGATAAAAGTTGGGACATTTGTGTAATCAGACTGCTAACCACCTTAATTGTCATCATAGAACCTTTAACCAGCAACTGATGGGAGCAGATACAGAGATCTACAGCGAAGCACTGGGCTGAGCTGTCTGAGAAATCCCAAGAGAGGGAGGAGCGATAATATGAGCAAAGGCGTGACAACCATGATGGTGATACCCACAGAAACAGCTGACCTGAGCTAGTGAGAGCTCACTGACTCTGGACGGATGGCGGACAGGCCTGCATAGGACCAAACTAGGCCCACTGTGTGTGGGGCACAGTTGTGAGGCTTAGTCAGTCTGTGGGGTCACTGGCAGTGGGACCAGGATCTATCCCTAGTACTTGAACTGGTTTCTAGGAGCACATTCTTTTTGGAGGGATACCTTGCTCAGCCTAGATATAGGAGGGAGAGCCTTGCTCTTGCCTTGAAGTGAAGTGTCAGACTTTGTTGACTCCCCATGGGAAGTCTTACCCTTTCTGAGGAGTGGATGGGGAGAAGGGGTGGGGGAAGGTGGAGGAAGTGGGAGGAGGGGGAGGAGTGGGAACAGGGATAGTCATGCAAAATGAGAAAAGATTGTATTAAAAATTCTTAATATAAAAAAGAAAAAATAAATTATTCTTCCAATTTTTTTAAAGCCAAATAGACAGGTTTACTGCTGCATCAGATGTTTGGAGATTCTGCTAACTTCTTGACATCTTTCCAAACATCGACTAGCAGTTTCTAATCACTGCTGTGTTTCTCTGGGCTGCTTGCTAGCTGTCCATCTGACACATGAAACTGCATTGTGAGAACCACTGAACCTCAGTGTTATCTCTTTTCCTGGCCATCAGTTATTTGAAGAGAAGACATCTCTGGAATATATTTACTTTGCTTAAAGGGAGCAAGAAAATGGGGCTGGCAAAGATGGCTCAGTGGGTAAGGGTACTTGCCATGAAGTCTGATGACTTGACTCAATGCCCAGAACTCAGGTGGGAGGAGGGAACCAAACCCTGCAAGCTGCCCTCCGACCTACACAAATACTCACGCACACACACATGCTTGTGCAGCATGTCCTCTTCTTCAAAAGATAATTTGTTTGTTTGTTTGTTTTTTTGGGACAGGGTTTCTCTGTGTAGCTTTGGAGTCTGCCCTGGAACTTGCTGGCCTCGAACTCACAGAGGTCTGCCTGCCTTGATCTCCTGAGTGCTGGGATTAAAGGCGTATGTGCCACCACTGCTCGGCTGAGAAATGTTTTTATTAAAGGAGTAGGCATAGTCATGCACACATAGAATCCTAGCATTTGGAGCCTGAAGCAGGAGGATTGTAAATTAAGGCCATTCTCAGAGTTATAGCAAATCCTGTCCCAAAGATCAAAGAAATAAAGATGGAAAATAAATTCACAAAAGGAAATGTACAAGGCAAGGAAAAAAGATCCACCACATGAATAATTAAGAAAATGCATAGTGAAATAAGAAGTATCTGGGTGGTGGTAAACTGCGCCCTTAGTGCAAACACTTGAAGTCAGCCTGGTCTACAGAGTGACTTTCAGGACAGCAAGGGATGCACAGAGAAACCCTGTCTTGGGGGGAAAAGAAAAAAAGGAAGGAAGGGAGGGAGGGAGGGAGGGAGGGAGGAGTGGTCAGGGATATAGCTTAGTGGTAGGACATATGCTTCATATATGCTAGGCACTGGGTTCAATTTAAATTTCTCTTTGGATTTATTTATATATATGAATGTTTTGCCTGGATGTTTGTACATACACCATGTGTGTACCTGGTGGCTGTGAAGATCAGAAAAGGGGGATCAGATGCCCTGGAAATGAAGCTACCATCTGGGTACTGGGAACTGAACCCTGGCTTTCTACAAGAGCAACAAGTGCTCCTAACTGCTGAGCCGTTGTTCCAGCCCAGGGTTCAATTGTTTTTGTTTGCTTTGGGACAACGTCTCTCCACATAGCCCGGAAACTCACTAGGTAAACCAGGCCAACCTCGAACTCACAGATAACCAACTGAACTTCTATGCTTCAGCAAACCTTCTCCTTCCTCAGCCTGAGTAGGCGGAACTACAGAGAAGCACATGCCACTGAGCCCAGCTTTCGCAAATAAGCGGAGGCACATGTTTATACTTATACATGTAATTTGTGTATATTACACATATGCATTTAGACATCCACCAAACAGTCCTTATATACAGGACTTTTTATGTCGAATATTTTTTTACTAATGAAAATGTTAGAATTTTATCAATCATTATTATTGTGTGTACAAGCAGGTATGTGCCATGGGAACTCTATGAAGGCCACAGGCTAACTTTGTGGAGCTGGTTCTGTCCTTCCACCTTTACATGGGGTCCAGGGATTGAACTCAGGTTGCCAGGCATGAGGTGCGCATGACTTTGCCACTGCGCCCTCTTGTAGGTCCGTTTATAGAACTTTTACGTAAGCTCTTCCTTCTTCTGTGAGCAGAAGAAATAACCTAGTGTTTCATTCTGGGGGAAAATTAGTCATAATTATTCCATTCTTCTTCGTCCCCTTAGTAAGTCTTCTACCAGCTCTTTCTCAAACATTCTGCGTTCCTGGGAGCCTCCTATAGAGCCCGTTCAGTGACTGCAGCCACACCTTTCAGACTCCCTCTGTCACTTACACTCTGACGGCTTTCTGCAGATTCCCGCTCTCAAACCTTGATTCAAACAACAGGGTATTATCTTCTGGCCCTTGCAACGTAACAGCAAGTTCCTTGATAATTCCTCGTTTGCCTCCTATTCTGGAACTGGTGAAGTAGGCACTGTCTGTGGGCACTGCAGATGAGAAAGACACCATTAGACTGCATTCACTCAGAATTCATTCATTCAGCAAGTCTTCACTGAGCGCTCCCAACCCCATAAATAGTCAATGGATTATTTATTGTCCTCACCAGCACCCTTAATTTTACTGATGTTAGATATTTTTACGTACAAAGGTAGTGGTTGAATACAGGGCCTCACCCTGCCAGGCCAGTGATCTACCAATTAAACATCATCTATAGCAGAGGCCCTTAATTTTCCACAGTACATCACTCCTAAGTTTTTCATTTATTTGTTTGTTTTAATTTTTGTTGTTGTTTGGTTGTTTGATTTTCGAGACAGGGTTTCTCTGTTCAGCCAGCGGCTCTGGCTGTCCTGGAACTCGCTTTGTAGACCAGGCTGACCTGGAACTCACAGAGATCTGCCTGAATTTGCAGATAAATTCAGTGAAAGTATTACATTATCAAATTCAGCAAGAGTATTACATCATCAAAATTTTTTAATTCTTTTGAGACATAGTCTCCCTGTGTAGCCCTGGCTGGCCTTGAAGTTGCTATAGACCAGGCTGGCCTCGACTCACAGAGAGTTCCCTGCTCTGCTTCTGTTGGCATCAAAGGCATGCTCCACAGCAGGCCCGACCTTTCAATTTTCTTTTGCTGCCTTTTTGAGTTAGGGCCTCATGTATTCAGAATAGTGGAGGATACGCTTAAGCATCTGTACCCTCTGTGCTGTCTACTGTGGTGGTGCTGTGACGGACCCCAGGGTCTGGAGTCAGCTGAGCAAGCACTTTCCCATCAAGATCTAGTCCCAGCCCGGCGTCCTCAAGGTTTGCAGTTACTGTTGAAAAGGTGCTTAAATCTGCACAGTGTGCACAGTGTCAAAGATATCTCTTTGTTGCGTGGTACTGTGTCCTCAAGAACCCACCTCATCGTTCCTTCCATGTTTTTGTTAACATGATGAAAATTAATTTTCTCACTTATTTGTCAATGACTTTGTAATTTAAAATATTTTAATATATATACTTCATAAAATCCTGCAGTTCTTATGAATATCATATGATAAACAATTTTACTATACTTTCATAATGTTTATTATATTCATATATAATATTATAATATTCATTAACCTCACCTATTGCCAAGATACTGCTATTAAATATGTTGACCCTGGAGCATTAACCAAACAGTAGTGTTTGTAAGGAATCTGACTGTTTTAGATTTATTTTTGATTCATTTGTATGTGCATGTTACCTAAGTGCAAGTAGCCATGGAGACCAGAAGAGAGCATTCGATTCCCTGGAGTGGGAGTTCTAGGAGGTTGTGAGCGACGCGTTGCGGATGATGGCGACCAAACTCAGGTCCTCTGGAAGAGCAGCAAGGGCTCTTACTGCTGAGTTATCTCTCTGGCCTCAAGGATATATACATATTTAATCGTATTATCATATATGCATGTATGCATGTATGTAGCCCTGGCTGGTCTGGGATGGTCTGTGTAAACCAGGCTGGCCTTGAACTCACAGAGCTCTGCCTGCCACTGCCTCCTGAGTGCTGGGTCTGTACCACCACGCCCAGCCTCAGGGAGGACTTTTGCTTCCATATCCAATCTTGTCACTGTAGAGTTTAGCTAGTGGCTGGAGAGTCAACTCTAACAAATATCATATAAAGAAGTCACCAGGAGGAGAAAATAAGCACAGAGGAAGAAGGAGCGGAACCGAAAGCTGCATGGCTCTCGAGTTCAGCTTTTCATTGGAAATGCAAAGTGCAGCTCAGAAAACAGATGCCATTCATAGAGATTTCATTATTTTGTTTAATATTTCAAAGTAACATTTAAGGTGGTCTAACTTCTGTAACACAGTAACATTTGTCAAAAAAGGCACACCTATAACCCAGCACTTGGGTGGCAGGGGCAGGTAGGTGGACCTCAGTGAGTTCAAGGCCAGACTGGTCTACAATATTGAGTTTCAGGCTAGCCAAGGCTACACTGAAGGACCCTGTCTCAAAAAAGGAATAAATAAAAGAAAAAAAAGGAAAAGAAAATGTATCATCATTTAAAAAAGAATTATTGAAGCCAGGCAGAAGTGACAGATGTTTAATCCTAGCACTCAAGAGGAGGTAGAAGCAGGCAAATCTCTGTTTGAGGCCAGCCTGGTCTACAGAGAGAGTTCCAGAACAGCCAGGGCTACACAGAGAGCCCTGTCTCAGAAACAAACAAACAAAGAAACAAAACAAACCCCCAAAAATTTAAAAACAAAAAAAGAACTATTGAAAAGCTGGAAAGATGGCTCAGTGGCTAGGAGCACTGGCTGCTCATCCAGAGGAGCTGGACTCAATTTCCAGCACCCACATGACAGTTCAGAATTACATATAACTCCAGTTTCAGGGGATGTGATGCACCCTCTTGTGACCTCCATGGTCATTGCATGCACTTGATGCCCAGATGTTCATGTAGGAAAAAGCCATACACATAAAGTAACATTTAAAAGTAATTAAAAATAAGCTATTGGTATTGACTGGGTGGTCGTGGTGCACACCTTTAACCCCAGCACTCCACTGGGTGGAGTGAGAGGCAGATGGATCTCTGTGAGTTCAAGGCCAGCCTGGTGTACAGACATAGTTCCAGGATAGGCTCCAAAGCTACCGAGAAACTCTGCCTGGAAAAACAAATTAACAGATAGATAGATAGATAGATAGATAGATAGATAGATAGATAGATAGA
>LOEQ01006463.1:50227-65176 GCA_001685075.1 Bramus lutescens | reverse complement strand
GTACTGAGCCACATGGCTAATATAGATAAGAATGATGGGTTAATATAAACTACAAGAGCTAATAAGAAGATTGAGCTAATGGGCCAATCTGTTTTATAACTTGTGGAGATCTCTATGTGATTTTCTTTGGGACATGCCAGCTGTGGGGTACTGGGCGGGACAGAAACCCCAACAAACTGGCCCCTCATGTTACAGATGTTACATATATATATACTTACATATATGACCGCATCAAGCAAGATTGAATAAGACTGGATTTCTGATTTCAGCAATTAAGCTCCCATTATCTCTTAGGGAAAAAATCTATTCACTCTGTTTATTTAATTTTTTTAAAAAATTTTTTGAAAGTTTCATACATGTATATCCTGAGCTTTAGCCCCTTATCCTTTTTCATCTCTACTGTTCAACACCCCCTTTCCATGTAGTCCTCTTCTACTTTTAAGTATGTTTTCTCCTTTCCTCTCCTCTCCTCTCCTCTCCTCTCCTCTCCTCTCCTCTCCTCNTGGACCTGACACCAGGATCTCTTTCTATTGTTTCAAGGTTCTTGTGTTTCCCTCATCCCCTCCTCTTCCCTCCCCTCCCCTCTCCTCCCCTCCCCTCTACTCTCCTCCCCTCCCTTCTGCTATCCTCCCCTCTCCTCCCCTCTCCTCTCTTCTCCTCCCCTCCCCTCCCCTCTCCTCTCCTCTCTTCTCTTTTTCTCTTCTCTCCTCTCCCTTCTGTTCTGCTTCCCTTCCCTGTCATACACTCCCCTTCCTCCCTCCCTCTCTTCATTTCTCCCTCTATCCCTCCCTCCTTTCCCCCTCTCTCTTCTTCTCTCTTTCTTTTCCCCAAGTTTTCTGTATACAAGCCTTTCATTTGATTTTAGATGCATTTTAAGTCTATTGTGAAAGATAATGTTTCACCAGTTACTTTCTCATGTTGTTTTTTATTTGTATAGAGGAAGGCTAGTAGTTTTGTGGACTAATTTTGTATCCTGCCATTTTGCTGAAAGAGTGTGGCAATTGTAGAAGTTTCCAATAGAGTTTTTGGATCTTTTATGTATAAATTCAGGTAATCTACAAATAGATACCTTGACTTCTTCCTTTCTAATTTGTATCTCCTTGATCACCATCACTTTTCATATTGCTAAAGCTAAGTACTATATTGAATATGTATGCTGAGAGTGGACCACTTTATCTTGTTCTTGATTTTAGTGGAAATGCTTTGAGTTTCTAACAATTCAGTTTGATATTTTCTTTGGGCTTGTTATAAAATGCCATTACGATGCTGAAGTATGTATTTTATAAGACTTTTCTCTTTAGGACTTATATTAGAAAGGAATGTTTGATTTTGTCAAACTTTTTTCTGTTTCTAATGAGAGGATCATATTATTTTGTCTTTCAGTTTGTTTATATATTTATCAATGTTTGTATATTGAACCATCTCTTCATGATCGTGATGGATGATCTTTTGATACAATCTTTGATATGGTTTGAAAACATTTCATTGTGAATTCTTGCATCTATTTTTACATGGATTAGTGCTCTATAATCTCTTTCATTATTAGGTCTATGTTTATTAATTCTTGCTATTTTGTTTTTATGGTATTGTATTTCCACACTATTTTTATTTAATATTCTGGGATTATTTATTCCTCATGTCCTCTTCAGTGTAGTTAACCTTCCCTTGATACTGAAGATTTCCTCTGAGAGACTTCTACAGACCTGAATTGACAGGAAAAATTTTTTTCTTTCTCCTTTCTTTATTTTTTTATATTCTGAGTGCAGATTCCCTTCAGTCCTCTCCTACAAGACCCTTAACACTTTCCCCCATATCTCACCTCTTCCCTGTCCAGATCTGTTCCTCCTTTGTTTCACTTCAGAAAAGGACAGGCCTCCCCGGATATCAAATAGTCAAGGCACATCAAGTTGCAGTGAGACTAGGCACCTCCTCTTGTATTATGGCCAGACTAGCCAAACAAGTAAAAAGAAAGGAGCCCAAAAGAATGAAAAAAAGTCAGAGATATCACCTGCTCCCACAGTTAGGAGTCCTGTAAAAAGACCAAGCTACACAACAATAAAACATGTAAAAAGGGCCTAGGTCAGTCTCATGTAAGCTTCCTGGTTCGTGGTTCAGCTTCTGTGAACAAATATGAGACCATGTTAGTTGGTATTGTGGGTTGTCTTATGGTGTACTTGACACCTTTAGCTCTTATAATCCTTCCTCCTCCTCTTCTGTACAATTCTTCTAACTCTGCCGAACGTTTGACTTTGTAGGTTTCTGCATCTGTTTCCATCGGTTGCTGGTCAAAGCCTCTCTGATAACAATAGGGCTAGACAATAACCTATGAGTGTAACAGAAATGATTAAGAATCATTTCATTAACTGTTTTGTTGTTTTTATCCCAATCATGTTTGGTTCATTCTTAAGTCTCTGGAGTATTCTGCTTCTGAGTACTTTCCCTCTGGATTCCCACTCAGGGTATGGGTCTCAAGCTGGACCAGTCATTTATAGACTACTATCAGAATTTCTGCACTAGCTTTCCATCTTCTGATACCTTCTTCAATTTCTTTCTTCAAAGACTTGAAGTTCTTGTTATGCATGTCTTTCAATTGCTTGGTTAGAGTTATACCAAGATAGTTTATATTATTTATGGCTATTATCAAGTGTGTGATTTCTAAGATGTCTTTCTAAGCCCATTTATCATTTGTATATAGGAAGGCTACTGGTTTATTGAGTACATTGTTTATCCAGCCACTTTGCTGAAGGTTGTTAATAGCTGTACAAGTTCCTGGTAGAATTTTGTTGTCACTTCTCAGATCATCTGCAAATAGCAATACTTTGACTTTTTCCTTTCCAATTTGTATCCACTTGATCTCCCTTAGTTATCTTAGTGCACTAGCTCAAATTTCAAGTATATATTGAGCAGCTATGGAAAGAGTGGACAACCCAGTCTTGTCTCTGATTTTGATGGTTTGGTTTAAGTTTCTTTCCGTTTAATTTGACGTTGATTGTCAGATTGCTGTATATTGCTTTTATTATGTTTATGTATGTTCATTGTAACCCTGATTTCTCTAAGACCTTTATTTATCGTGAAGGGGTGTTGAATTTTGTCAAAGGCATATTCAGCATCTAATGGAAGGACCACGTGCTTTTTCCCTTTTTTTTTAATCTGGTGGATTTACACTGGCATGTTTCATGTTTTCAACCATTCCTGTATCTCTGCATTAAAGTCTACTTGATAATAGCAAAAAAAAAACTTAACAGTTGTTATTCCAGTAGGAAAAATGATACCCTTTTCCTCTCCTTTCATTAACTACCTTTTAGTAAAGAACAATGTTCAAGAGCCTTTCCCTTACTCTTAATAATAGAGCATTCTAATTTTATACTGATATTAAATACAGCAGCAGTGAATTCATGAGTTCAATGCCCATATTTTATGCATCACTCCACCCCAACTTCTAGGCCCTACAGTCTTTATCTTCTCCCTCTTCAGTGGTCTTCCATAAGCCTTGGTGGTTATGTAGATACCTTGTTTAGGGCCAAGCACTACATGTTTACTTATTTTCCAGACATTGAAAGCTATGAATCTCTATGGACTGCTGTCATTGGTAAAATAATCTTCACTGATGAAAACTGAGAGCACACATACCTGAAGAGTGTGATCTGCAGTGGTGTTCCAAGACTCAGCGCATTCCATGATCAAATAGTAGGGGAGTCTAAATCCTTCTCCACTCTCTGTTTTCATAAACCAAACTGCAATGAATTCTAAGAAAATGATACATATGCATTTTGAATTTTCTAAGAATCTGACATATTCAGTGAATCAATAGCTCTTTCTGATCTGCTTACCAAGCCAGTCAGTGGACCAGTGTCTCGAATTCTGAATGTAGCTCTTAAATGTCTGCTTTTCCAAGAGCATCATTGTGACTTAATAATTAAGAGCAAATGACCTTGCTGACAATCTCTGCAGTCCTTGATGCATTTCTACAAGAAGGAGGTACAGTTTAGGATGAAGTGAGAAACTGAGGGAGGAGTCTGACTCAACAAAGGAGGGGCACTGTTATTTATGGTATTCATAGAGACCTAATGGGGTAAGAGATTTAATAGACCAGAGTCTTGGGAAAATCTGGTTGATTATGTGAAAGTGATAAATGCCTAAACAAACTAAGCATCTGAATTCAAAACTAAATAATTTATAATTTGAAAGTCAATGCAGCATAGATTTTAAATGACTTTTGGCCTATAAGCTTAATACACTGATGCAGTCACATAAGAATTAAGCCTTGGAGTTAAGTTCTTAGAGAAGCAAGATGATCACTCCTAGACAGGGAGGAAACTTTCAGCCACACAGGTCAAAGGTAAAAAAGAATAAAGACACAAAGGGAAAAAAAAGATTAATTAAAGATACTCACCTTTGTGTCTCACAAGAGCTGAAGCTTGCGTTTGGGAGTGAGAAGTCTATGTGGTTATAAATTAACCTATTTTCCATAAAAGCACTTCATTCATGTATGGGGATGATTAATGTTCAAAGGCTATGCCTCCATACCCATCAGCAAGCTTAACATGATTGGATATGTGCTCAGTGGGTATTTATTGTTTAAGTATATTGAGTGACCTCTAGTAGTAAGGTCTGGGCACTCTTCTCCTTCTGCATCTTTTGAGGCCCTAACTGAAATATTATGAGAACTAAATAAAGTGGAAAAGCTCTCAGAAAACAATAGGTGCTGTGTTGCTTAGCTAATGGTTGTGACTGTTATGTTCATCCCCATCATGAATCACTATAATAGACAGACACCTAGACCTATGAATGGACCTGCTCAAGAGGAGAATTTAAATAAGTATAAGACAAAAATTCTTCTCTATAAATAATGCATGATTCTGTGGCATTGGAGACAGAGGGAGCAATGAATACTTAAATAATGAAAGGAATCAACTAAACAGTAAGAGAAAATGCCACACTGAGCTGAGAACTCTACCTTTTTCAGTGAAACATAGGGTTATGATGAGCCCCCAAATTCATGACCAAATGATTTTTTAATATGATTACTAGAGAACTGGGAGACAGAAAAAGGCAGCTGCTATAGCTGTTATCATTTCCCATCCCAGCTCCTGGCCAAAGAGGAATTATTATGTGAGTTGATCCTAGTGAGTGTTGCTCATATTATGACCTAAATCCCCCTGTCTCAGTAGTACTGCACATGGCTGCCTACTAAATGTAGACCTATGGTTCCTGTTTAGTGCAGCAAATCCAGATCTTTTGGGGGATAAAATATAGAGCCCATATTTGAAATCAACTTCCCAGGTTATTTATATTCCCACTTCAATTTTAAGGCCATGAGCTTAGATAGAAGATCATGTCATTTGTAAACATGTTCATTGACTTAACCGAGAGTCTTGATTTGGCTTAGGGACTTATCAGCGGATTTTCGATTTCTGTATATTTAAACTTAAAGAAAAAAGAAAAGTATATATCAGAAGTAATGATGTAAAGAAAAAAAGAATCACTCAAGGATGACTGTGTGAGTTCCATCTTTCACACATTTCCCAGATAGACTTAAGTTTTGAAGGTGTGTGTAGAGATGCTAGGCAGCCGGCATCCTGCTTCCTCTTATTCTGTTAAGAGTACTGTGCACATTATTCATAGGTAACCACAGAGTGCTCACATTGACTCACAGTTTGTTTTAGCATATTCTTTCATTTAACGAACTTCAGTCAATTGGAATTACTAAGGGTGATGAAGACTTCATGCCAGACCAGAGAAACAATTAATTCTTGTCTCCTTAACAGAAATAAAGGAAAAACCAGTCCTCTATAATGTGTCTATGAGGGAAATTATGAGCTCAGTTCTCGTTTTCTTTCGTGGACCTGATGCTATTAGTATGGGGGCCAGAAGCTGTTTGAGAGCACTCTTACCAAAGCAAAACAACAGCAACTACAAAAAAGACATGAAAAACTGTCTGAGTTGGGCTTTTGGGCAGGAATAAATAATGTGGTCAGTTTAGACAAGTTTCTGCTCAGAGGAAGTGTTCAGTTGTAGACAGTGATCAGGTAGCAGGTTCTATCACCAGGCTACATGGGTTTTATCACAGACTCTGCCTATCTTCATGTAGATAAACAAACTGAGGTACAATGTCTTCAGTCGCCTCTTCTATAACACAGAGATAATAATGCTGGCTTTCTCCTCTGTGTGTGGAATCGTGACTGATGCATACTGCCTGGCTTTGAGTTCTAGTCATTGTTAATTTCTTTGGTTCTACCTGTTTGTGCTTCTCTTGAACTCTAGAAAGCAAGTTGCTGAGTCAGGGTATTGAGCTGAACTAAAACTAAAGTAAAACACTGAAACCACTTCGGCACTGGATTTCTGGAAAAGGCAAAATTAAAGGTGAGTTCACGTATGATTCCAGACCCTTTCCAGCATGAGAAAAGCACATGTTTGATTCCCGTCCAAATGAACACCATGCTTTTCCTCTGAGAAAGGTTGGGTTACATTAGAGGGATTTACACTGGATGACTGTGATGAAGAATGGTGGCAGAATGACAGTTTCAAAGCAGAATGTTGTAGGAAAGTGTCATACCTCCGAAGCGATATACTAAAGACAGATGAGAGAGTTGGAATTCCAACTGTTTGCCTTGCACAGTATTGTGGGCCTATAAACCAACAGTCTCCAAGGTATTTCCTTATAGTATCCCTTGCAGTCAGTTATGTGGCACAATATTCGCAGTACTTCTCTGTTGTGCTGAGCATCTGTTTATCCCCTTCTTCCGCACTTTCTGAAGTAYCGCACTGTTAGCTATAAGTAGCTGAGAACAAACATGAGAAGGTCATTGTATTGTTAAGATATGATATGCTGGGAAATGTGAACGTTTAGGGACTTCTAAAGTACTGTCACGCAGGAAGCAACGCAGTAAGTGGTTTCATCCATCACTGGTAAAAACATGGACACAGCATCACTGCTTGAAGGTTGGCATAGAAATGCTCAACTCTGATTAAATGGCCATAATTCCTCAAGGCTGTGACATTGCTGGCAGTCTTAGGAAGCTGGGCCCTTAAAACATAAATGGTTGCTATCTATAATAAAGCGCCATAGGAAGAAAAAGGAGCGCTAAATTCTCCCTAAATTAACATTATTGAATATTTCACTTTAATGTAGTGGTATTTCAACTGTATTTTAATAAATAAAGCTTACCTGGAGATCTGAAAGTAAAACAGCCCCACTGGTCAAGCCTTACAGACCAGGTAATGGTAACACACATCTTTAATTCCAGTTGCCAGACTAGTTTGCCATAGAAACTGGGTTGTGGATGCCTTTAATCACAGTGGTACAGGCCTTTAATCCCAGCCCTAGACAGGAATATAAGACAGGAGGAAACGGCTCTCAACCACAGTATCAATTTGAGATTCCGGGAGGTGGGATTGGCAGTTTGAACTAAAGTAGAGGTAAGAGCCAGTGTCTGGCTGCTTTGCTTTTTGAATCTTCAGGTTGAATCCCAATATCTGTCCCTAAGCTTTAAATTGTGCTTCAATTCCCCTCCTTTTGTCTAAAATAAAAAAGAAAGCTAAAGCTAAGAAAACTGTATGCTGGGTCTTGAGAAAGGTTGTTTCCTAATTTTCTGAGAAATCGCTATACTGATATCTAAAGGGGCTGTACCAATTTTCAGTTCATTCCACCAGCAATGCAGAAGTGTTTCCTTTACCCCACATCCTCTCCAGCATAAGTTGTCACTGGTGTTGTTGATCTTGGCCATTTTTACAGGTGTAAGATGGAATCACAAATTCATTTTGATTTGCATTTCTTTGATGACTTAGGATGAGAATTTCCTCAAGGGTCTTTCAGCCATTTTAGATTCCTCTGTTGAGAGTTCTCTGTTTAGGTCTATACTCCATTTTTTACTGGGTAATTTGTTCTTTTGATGGCCAATTTAATAAGTTTTTTGTACTTTTTAGAGATCAGCCCTCTGTCTGATATGGAGTTTGGGAAGATCTTTTCCCATTCTGTAGGCTACCATTTTTGTCTTGTTGACCATGTCCTTTGCTTTACAGAAGCTTTTCAAAGCCCATCAATACAACTTTTTGGTATATACCCAAAGGATGCTCAATTGTACCACAAAGACATGTGCTCAACTATGTTCATAGCAGCACTGTTTGTCATAGACAGAAACTGGAAGCAACTTAAATACCCCTAGACCAAAAAATGGCTAAGAAAAATGTAGTATATTTACACAATGGAGAAAATAATAATAATAGCAGAAAAATATCTTGAAATTTGCAGACAAATGTATAGGTCAAGAACACATCATATTGAGTGAGGTAACCCAAATCCAGAAAGATAAATATCATATGTATTCACTCATAAGTGGTTTTTAGATATAAAGCAAAAAAAGAAAAAAGCCTACCATTTACAATTCCAGAGAATCTAGAGAACAATGAGGACTCCAAGAGAGATATAGATGTATCTAATCTACATGGGAAGTAGAAAAAGACAAGATCTCCTGAGTAAATTGGGAGCATGGAGACCATAATAGAGGGTTGAAGGTGAGGGGATAGGAAAGGAAGAGAGCAGAGAAAAATATATAGCTCATTAAAATCATTAAAAATAATACTATATGCAGTAAGTACAATAACTACATACCATATATACAGACAATAAATACATCAACAATTTCTAGTTCATTTGCATATGACAAATTCAAAGAAAGTACTCCATATCTATCCTATCTTGGTGAGTCCAAAGTCTTGTAGCCAATTTAATTTCTATCATAGCTTGCATTACCATCCAAAAGTATCTTTTGATATCTATCTCTCAACCTTATTTTAACATTAAAATATTTTAATATTTCAAAAAGCATTTTGATGGCCGAGAGAAATCCATATTTTTAAAATTTTTAATAAGAATATCATGGGTTGTGTACATGTATTGAAATGTATATTTTTTCTCTGAAACTGAAGACCTCTGATGGTTTTGATTATTTGTTAGCAGTGTTGTTTTAGCACTGTGTTGAAGTGGATTGGTAGGACTGGCAAGAAATAAGGATGCTGAAAGTAGACATTATTCTTGAAATTTCCAGTGCCTCTTAAAGTTGGAAAAAAAAATCATGTTAAATTTATTCTATGAAGAAGCCTTCCTCACATGTCCTGCACTGCCTTCGGATCTTTCACAGAACAAGAGGATATGCAGGTAAATTACTAGAACAAGAAATAAAACATACAACTGAACTGACATTATACCTCAGGGGAAAAAGACACTTTAAGTCAAGCCTAATGACATGACTTTAAACCCATGAACCTAAGTGATGAAAAGAGAAAAGAATCCCCCAAAGTTGTCCTCTGAATCCCACATACATGTCATTGCACAAACCCATGCACAAATAGACAAAAATACTCTTTTTAAAAATTTTATTAATGAACTGAGGCTTGGTTTCTGCTTAAACTGATCTTTATCCACATCCCTCGAAGTCAAGGTTATATCTTCTCTTTTGTAATACGCAGCTTGTGTATACAGGAGAAATGAATGAACATTGAATTACAGGATATTTGAGTAGTAGCCACCAGAGGCTGAGGTGTGTAAGCTTATGAAAGTCAATGTCCACAAGGAAAGGATTTCTATACCTTCTGGACTTGTCTTGTCAGAGCAAAATTGTTTAGTTAGTTCTTTTTATGTGTCTTACTAAGGAAGATGAAAGATTATAAGACAGAAAAAAGGGGAGGATTTCTTTCCTATAAATATCTTATTACTGAGGAAGATAAACCTCAAATCACATGAGCACTGAACCTACTTGATTGAATGTCTGTGGTTCTGCTGAAAGACAGAGACTCACAGGAAGACAGTGGTACTAACTAGACAGCCTGGGATGACTACTGGAGGTAGATTGTTCTTAAGGAACATATTGGATTTACAAAAACACATTTTGACGTCAGAAGAAATGCTTTTTTGTTTATTTATTTTTTATTTTATATTCCAACCATAGTTCTCCCCCCGCCATTCCTACTCACAGTCCCTCTTCCCCTCCAACCGACCTCTCCACCCACTCTTCCCAAGGGTTAAGGGCTCCAATGGAGGGTCAACAAAGTCTGAGTAAGCCAGGGGGCATTATGTTGAGGAACCCACAAAGATAGCTGACCTGAGCTCCCAGGTACTCATGAACTCTGGACCAACAGTTAGGAAGCTTCCATGGGACTGACCTATGCCTTCTGCATGTGTGTGACAGTTGTGTAGCTTGGTTTCTTTGTAAGGCTACCAGTGAGATTAGGACCTATCTCTGGGGTATAACTGGCTTTTGGGAATGTGGATCCCATGCTGAATTACCTTAGTCTTGAAGCAAGGAAAGGAACTAGGTCCTGTGTTTGCCTCAATTTGATGTGCCATGCATTGCTCAAGCCTACGGGAGGCCTGCCCCTTTCTGAATGGAGATGGAGGAGGAATGGAACAGGAGGGGGGTAGATGGGAAGCAGGGTGGGGACGTCTAGGAGAAATATCAGATGTAAAACAGGTGAAAATATGTTATTTTTTAAAAAAGAGAAAATAGATATAGAAAAAGAAAAAATGAAAAATAAATAAATTACTTTTTCATTTGCAAAAAAAAAGACAATAGGTTTTTTGAAAGGGCAGTGATGTACATCCTGTAAAACACAAAGGGAGTTTTTAAAAAGTTAATTATTAGAATATATTGTTAATACATGGGTTTCATGATGTCATTTTCTTTCATATACAGAATACTTGATTATATCAACCCCTTTTGCCCATTTTGTATCCCTCTGTGATCTCCTTCTCTGTTAGCCTCTTTTATACTTGCATGCATTCTCTCTCTCAGAGAGAGAGAGAGAGAGAGAGAGAGAGAGAGAGACCTCTCTCTCTCTGTGTGTTTGTGATGGTGTGATGACTAAGGATCCATATAAGTAGGATTTCTTGCAAGAGTATGGGCATGGGCTTATTTACAGAGGCATAGGAGTTTTACCAGTGCCTGTACCAGTAAATATCATGAATGTGTCTCCTTCCACTAGCAACTATAAACTGCTTAATGTTTTAAAATGTCATAAATATGCATGCAAATGAAGGATTCCAGAGAAACTCAGTACTATATTAATGATTATATTAATGAACAGTATTAGAATCATATTAGGATGATTTGACCTGAAAACCCAGGTGCCTTGATGCTGACAAGAGTTCTGAATCTTCTAACACTTCAGATGTGTCTTAGTACTTGTATATACAGGTGTATCTTAGCCTGTGGTCACAATGCAATTAGTTTTCTCTCATAGCCTTGCAAAAAGAAAAAAAAAGGCATTATAGCCAAGTTGGCAGGTGCAGGCATCCAGCCTAGTTTTACCACACTAAATCTACATGAGGAATCACATTCAATGGCAAACGTCTGAGTAGTGTAAAGTGATTCATTAGCACAGAGAAAATTCCAAATAGCAGCAGAATTCAGAGCCTTTAGCAAGCGTGTTGAAACAAGCCCATAATGGATGAACTCAGTGAACTAACATCTTAAATAGCAGTTGGGAGTTGAGAGAAAGGAATGGACTGACCTCACAACAGTGAGCAAAACTTCATGACTAGAAAACACAAACTTTTGGGTCCTTATGGGAAAATGTTTCCCATTATGTATTAAGGGGAAGAGCAAGGGGCCACAGGGCCACATAGTTACACACATCATTAATTAAACTTACCACAGAGAGGCTACTGATGTCTACCTTGCTGCCGGATTAACATACTGGGTGAAAGATGTTAGATATTTACTGCCTGTTTTTGCATTAGAAACCATAAGGGAAATAGCCCCTCCGAAGTACATCTATAATTCATGGACCAAATCAGAAACTGGGTGTGCAGGCTTACATTGCTATGCATTCTTTCCACTGATTCAAGTGGGAGCTAGCCAAGCGTAAGGAAGGTCAGAGCATGCTGTGTGATTCCATTTGTTTGCGTTCTTTTCAAGATGTTTTGGATATCCCGAGGCATGGGCAAGGACATTAGAGGGGAATGGGAAATGTAGGGTAAATTAAAGGAGACTTGTTTATTTTAGTAAATGTTTCAATGACCTACAGGTACTAATTAGGGAAAACCAAATTATTATAGATCTCATATGCATTCTAATACCTAATAGTCATGATTACAGAATTAATTTATAAAAAGGAACTATGTGCAATTGATTTTATTTGATACTTTTGTTTGTACCATTTGTACATACTAAATAACGAGAGGTATTCTTTAAGTATTTGTATTTACCTCTATCTTTAAGTCTTTTTGTATGAAAGGTGTTATTTTTTGTAGGTTTTGCTTTTCACAACAGCTATTTGTATTTTGGGATATATGTATCTTTTTGATCTTTGAAAATTAACACAATGTCATTGAAAGTGCAAGTAGACTATCTCTATAAATTTTTCTTATTTAAATGATGAGGCATACATATTATGGGACTTTTAAAAATGAGTACTTTCAGTTAATCTTCGGAGAAGAAATAAAAACAGCTTATCTCATTATAGAATTTTTATTTTAAAGCAGAATATTTGACAGCAAAGCTTGTAAGTCAAGCATGAAAGCTGTGTACCCAATCAGTTTCACAATTAACCACAGCACATTGTGCTGTTGTACCAGGGAGAGGCCTGCCCACCTCACTCAATAACTTTAGGGTCAAACCAAAGTGTAGTGATAAGGCTGCAGTCTGAAGGTCACAAACTAGAAGCACACATTGACCACAGATCATGAAACAATTTACTCTCCACTATTACCCTTAAGCAATATTGTGAATCTCTTTTAAACATTTTCTAATTCAAAATTGTCAAAATGAGTCAGTTTTTGGTAATATCATTCTTAATCTTAAAGTACTCATGGACAGAATCATTTGTTGTACCTTTCTATACCCAACTCAGACAACAGAAGCACAGAAAAGATAGATATTATGTGAGTCCTAAGGCTGGATTTCCTTTGTGCTTCCTGAAGTAGGGTAATATTGTCTGATTCATCTACCTACTTCAAGAAGTATGATTTGTTTCCTATGCTATATGACTTGTGGTTCTAGAATTTTCCAGAATCAACGGCCCAATCTTGATTCTTTCCCTTTCAAGGAAATTGCTCCTTCTTGGCATATGTTTATATAAGTACACTTGGTATCTAGGTTCTGGGACTGTCACACCTCTCATTATACTTACATTTTGACAGCATAGACTCATGCATTCTGAATCCTCCATTTTAAGCCACATCTAAAATCCCTGTCAGTTTGTTTCTGTAGACCACTAAGCACAGGGAATGCATTTATTTCAAAATCTTCAGAAGAGATCAAAGTTTGGTGATTGACCCCATGGCTAGTGATTGACCACCTGGAATTGGCTGCACATTCAAAAAGGTTTTCACGTATGTACAGGCTGTTTAAATGTGGATAAATTTGTTCACATCTGCAAACCATCTGTAGTCTTCAACTCAATCTCATTTAATGTAAGAATCCCAAGAGACGATGGGAAAGAGCTCACTTGGCTGTACAGACAAAATGTTGGTTCAGCTGAATTCCTGTCCAGTCCACTGTCAAAATGCAAAGGAGGGAAGGATAGGAACAGTAACCTTTCATCCTATTTTTTTTCCAATTTGCAGTATGCATTTCTGGAATATTTCTATTGGTTGGGACAAAGACTTTGTTCTTTTCCTAACCAGTGTGAAAAATCACAAAATGAAACTAGTGGAGATTACAAGAGACATTGCTGGTCCCTATTTTTGTTATTGCAAATGCAGTATACATTCATGCAGCAGAGCTGTACTGGTTATTAGTATCAAAAACAACTTACAACTTTAGAGAAAAGTGGTATATTATGGTTCATGGTTTCATAGGGATTTAACTCCTTCAAGGTTGGTGGCAAGGGGTACTTGGTGTAATTCATGGCAGTGAAAGTTGAAGTAGGGGAAGGCATTCTTTCATCAAGATGAGCCAGACTGCAGAGAGAACAGGTTAACAACAGAGGTGACTTTAGTATGTGAAGAGCCCCCCAATAGTGATCTACTTGTTAGCCACCCTCTAGGATTTCACTGTCATCGACATAGCACCACCAGTTGGACCTATCATTTAAACTATTAATCTGGTGTGGACATTTCAAATTAAGGCCACAACAATGAAGGTGATAATAAATAAAGAATAGTCCTAGAGAGGACTCAACCTTTGATATTTGCTTTAAAAGATGAGAGAATTTCAAGATAATTCTTTGTGATATCACTTGTCTTTGCTTTCGAGTTCTTAGTTTCTCTTGGAGAACTTATCAGTCAAAATGGAAAAAATAAGAACCAAAGTCATGAGGGAATTTGAATGGAAACATGTGAGAGCTGGTAAAAATACTATGACCATTAACAATTAGTTAAGGAAGAGTCAAAAAGGGCTCAGCTCCCAAAGTTTGGTAGAAGAGTGGAAGGAGTGAGAATATGTGCAAAGAGATCAAGACTATGATGGAGATACCTGAGCTAATGGGAGCCCACACACTCTTGCCTGAAAGGGAAGGAAACAGTAACAGGATCAAACTATGCTCTCTGCATGTGTGTGACAGTTCTATGGTTGGGGTAGACGGTGGGACCACTGGCAGTGGGACCCAGATGTATCACTACTGTTTGCACTGGCATTTTAGTAACCATTCTCTTTAGAGAGATTTCTTGCTTAGCTTAGATATAGTGTGGATGGCCTTAGTCCTGCCTCAAAGCAAAGCACTAGATTTTATTGACTCACCATGGGAAGACTTTGCCTCTCTGAGGAGTGGAGGGCAGGTGGAGTGCAGGGTAGAGGAAAACGGAGAAGAGGGAGTAGAAACTGGGATTGGTATATAAAATGAGAAAAGATAATGTAAAAATTAAATTTAAAAGCTTCAATTAAAATAAATAAATATAGGCTTAATGTCCTTTGTTTATGGCTAGAGTACAATAATGAGTGAGTACATACCATATTACATCTTTTTGGGTCTGGTTATCTCACTCAGTAAAGTGTTTTCTATTTCCATCCA
>LOEQ01006463.1:28980-46874 GCA_001685075.1 Bramus lutescens | reverse complement strand
TAGGTTAGAATCTTCCCGGTAAGCCACCACTTCATGGTGCTACACACATTAATACAAATGGGTTAGTTAAGATTAGAGAGTTAGCCAAGAAGAGGCTAGATATAATGGGCCAGGCAGTGTTTAAATGAATACAATTTGTGAGGGGTATAAGCTAGGTGTACAGGAGCTAGGCCGGATGAAAAGCAGGCCTGTGCTCCCCAATCACTGCAGAGAAGCACTGCTCTAGAGAAAATATTCCAATGGGGAAAGCCCTTGATCTTTTATCAGCCTTAACCTCTTCCTGTTTTCTCTCAGATTTCTAATCCCTGATGAAGTGAGACCAAATTCTTCATCCTCTTGTTGCCATGTCTTCCTTCTTCTGATGCCTGGTATTCTCTTGGAGCTGTAAGCTACATCAGAGTTTTCCTCCCTTATCATTATAGTCAAGTATTTTGTTGTAATCACATGTTAAATAATTAAGACCCTTCTTGTAGTAAAAGATCTCTTAGCATTTTTCAAAAAATGTCTCATCATGATCATGACTTAAAAAGTCACATTATTACAATGTTGTGTGTTCATTTTTATTTTAAGTCTTTTTGTATGATTTACTATTTCTTTTTATATTGAAAACTCATACAATATATTCTGATCAGGGTATCATTTACCCCATCTCTTCCAAGATCCTCCTTACCTCCTCACCTATCCAACTCCACGCTTTCTTTCTCTCCTTCTTTATAATACATGCATGACAATACATTATAAAGCCTGGAATGATAATAAAACATTAACAGCGAGAAAGCACAGGAAACACATACAAACATACACATCTAAAAACGAAACCCATAAAAACACAAAATCGGAATCTATAATATAAAGACAAAAGATTAGTAATGATATATATCGTTACTAATCTTTTGTTTATATATATATATCATAAACTATGAGACAACAAATGTAAAAACACCATTGAGTCCATTTTCTGTTGGCTATCTACTGCTGAGCTTTGCACCTGCTCTTGAGTTTGGTTTATATATCCAGTAAGACTTTGTAAGAAAAAAAAAAAAACAACTACGTTTTCTTTTGGAAGTCATATTGATTGGAGAAAACGTCTTGGTTTGATTTGGGAGCTCATATCTACTTCCCTCATATCAAACTTGTTTTGTAAGGAAGACATTGTTTCTTTGGTCTGATCTCTCCCCTCTGGCTCTTGCAATGTTTCTCCCTTATAACTCTCTTATCATGCAGTTGTGAGACATGCCACAGTCTTATATATTACAAAATAATCTTGTAATGTAGAAAATAACAATCCTCTCACACCAACAACACTAGCAGAGATGCAAAGTGTTTATGCAGTGATTAAGCAAAGACTCAGCAGCATTGTGCCTTCCTTGAGTCTATTTATACCATGAATTGAAATTAAGAATTGGTTACAAACCACTTGAAATAAGAAAGAGCAACTTATTTCTACATAGCAATCAGAGTATTTGTTCTAAAGTGCCAAGTTAATCATGACATTTTCTCACTTAAAATTATTCAATTGATACATATTTCTCTCAAAACAGAGTTCAAGTTTGTTTCTATAGTGTCTGTCTCCTTCATGTTCAACCGTGGCTTGCACACTGCAGTCTACCTCTCACAAATACAATCTTCTGTAAGTAAACCTTATTTCCATCAAGTTTTATGTGCTATCTTTGTCCACCTGAGACATATTTCTACCACTAACGAGACTGAATTTGTTCCATCTTAAGCCTGAGCTAGGAAAATTCTACATGTGAAAAGCCACCCAGAAGTCCCCAAGTCTTCTAATTGCTTCTATCTTTGACTTGTTAGAGTGTAAGCTTGCCTATCTTCTTGTTAACTTGAGTTTTTCTTCTGCTTATGCTACACGGAGATCCTTGAAGGTTCAGGTTCTCCAAAACTTCCTTCCCTTCTTCTCAGCAAGAAATGATATAAAGGATGTCCAATTATTGAATACAGGGGAAACTAAGAATTGGCTTAGGTTTCATTTTGGTACAATTCTGAGTTAATACATATTAAAACTTATTTTTTTCAAACTTTCCAATAGAATAATAATTGTTTCCTTTTTGTTGATCAGTGAATAGTAGTTGATTGGTTTAACAGAAACATACAAATTAATGGAGAACTTAATCAGCTCATTCTAGAAATTTATAACTTTACCACTAAACTACTGATATTTTCCCATCTTTAGATTCTTCAGTTATTATCTTTTCTTTATTTTTGTCAATCATTACTCATTTTCTTGTTCTAAAATGTAAGTATTATCATGGTACTTTCCTCCATGAGGTGCATTAGGCATTGGAGTTGTTACTCAGTAGCTAAGAGAATATATTATATTTCTAGACAAAATGATTCAGTTCTCAGTAACTGACTGAAACTACAACTCCAGGAAATTGCAATGTTTTCTCCTGGCCTCTGGAGGCACCTGCATGCAGGGCATGCATTCAGACAAACACATAGATACAAAATTAAGGAAAAAAAACTGTAAGCAACTGCTTTAATGGTTCCCTATTACTTCTTGATGAATAAATTGGTTTTGAGTAGATTCCTTAACATCAAAAGCAACTCTTGAACCTATTGACTGTTACACATCATTTACAGCTCTACCCCATATATTTATAATTTATTATAATATGATATTTTGTCCTCCCTTAGTTTGGTATGTATATCCCTTTCTTTGTCATTGGGTTTCTTACTCATCATTAAGAATCTAGTTTCCCTGAATACTTTTGTAAACATTCCTGTAAAACACTGATGTCTCAACATCATTTATATGGAACACGAGTTTCTAATTCTTGGCAAACTTTCCATTGGATATCGGATTCTTAGAGCCAACATAGGTTACTTGTTAATCTTTATGGAGTATTCTGTATTACATTATTTTAGTTGATTGCATTTTTCAAATCTGTATATAGTGTATATTGACTATATTCTACCTTGCAATTCCCTATCTTCATTTCTTAACCCCATGTACTCCTTTTTGACTCCATAACCAATTTTGATTCTAGCTTCATGTCATATACACACCCAAATATGTGTATCTGTATAAAACCTTGGTAACAAAAATGAGTAAAATCCTTTGATTTTTCTCTTTTTATTCTTATTTAATTCACTTAATGTTGTTATCTCTAGCTGCATCTATTTTTGTTTAAAACATGATGTTGCTTTTATTTATGAGTAAGAACTATCCATTGTATATATAACACATACCTCTGCTGACAGACAGCTTGTTGACTACATAGTTTAATGACTGTGAACAGTGCTGAAATAAACACAAATGTGCAAATATATGGCAAGTTGAGTTGTAAGACATTAGATAAATTCCAAGGAGGATGGCTGGGCATTGGAACAGTTAAATACTCAATAATGTGAATGGGATGAATAATCAGGTCAAGTTTAAGATACTTTTAAAAGCCCCTTGAGAGTGTGTGCCATTCTGAGATGTACTGCAAACACAAATCAATGCATGAAGAGGAGGAAGCAAGCTCCTATTGCATCTCCCTGATCAAAATATGTATTTATTGTGCTTGCCCCAGATAGAGAATGTATCAAATATTAAGCTAATAAGAAGTTACTCTAGTTGATCCCAGTTTAAAGACTCAAAAGCCATTAGTTATACCCTTTGTATTATTGTATCAATATGAAACAATGTTGGCAAACCTCTTCTCTAAAGAACTAGAGGATAATCAGTATCATAGTTGGAAGGACTTCTTTCTGCAGACACGATTAGAAGATTATTATGATGGTCTTATATTTTTCACTCACCTAATTATGGGGCATTTGATGTTTTCCAGTGGTGAGAGTCCTCTAAGAATTAAGCTCGCACAGTTAGAAGCAGTAGACTTGGAAGGAGATGCAGAGAGTTTTAAATGAGAAGACTATACATGAGCAAGCATATGGAAATCATTCAATTATTTGGAGGTCATCTTGTGGACAGTGTCTGTTGGTCCCAGCTGGAGCTTAATACAAAAACCCTCAGGCTCTAGCAATACCTTCTACCCTTCAGCACATTTCGCCAAGAACCAGGGAATTCTGCATCTTAATTAGGTTAAGCTTGTGACTAGAGTTGTTTAAACCAACAAAGGCACTCTTATGCAGATATGATATTGGCATGACTACGTCCTAATTTTTTTAGTGTGTTTGTTGATATGTAAGTTTCTTACTGCCAAATTATACATATGTGTTTTCTTCTCTGTCATTTCTGTTTGTTCAGCATGACAGGTTCAGGGGAATTTGGGGGTGTTTAATTTTCAGAAAAATGTCAAAAGATTCAATTTTCATTTTTTATGAGTGGTTTATTATTTATTCTCACATTGTTTAAGTTTTAGATAAATTTGGCTTCTGCATTCAGAATCACTTTACAGAGGCTACATTGCTACAGAGTAGAACCTTTGGAATAATGGAAAGTTACATTGGCATCTTATAGTCACAAAAGCAAAACAATTAGAAGTTGTGCCAAATTTCAGTGCTATTGTGTCATAGAACAAATACAGTCCTCCTCTATAAGTGAAGAATTCCCACGGAATGAAGCATACATACATGTGCATATGTTCATATATATTGTGTATGAATTTTCATAATGCATCAATATGACATATAATTATATATACATATATTATTACATACATAATAGAGATTCAGCAATATATAGAGGGGAACATATCTTAAGGCATTGGTTTACATAAGTTGAGATGGGGAATCTGAGATCTGCAGGGCAGGGTGATTAGTTAGAAACTCAGTGAGAAGACTCAAGTTGAAGCTCCTTAGTAGCACTTCAGAGAGATTCAGGAAAATATTGTGTAGACTCTGTAAGCAGACAAAATGGCTACCAACAATCTTGTGGTTTCTTGCCACATCACATTACATACTCAGTATATATACCAAATGATCTTTCACATTGCATAGAATTCAGGTCTTTGCCTATAGTACCTGATAACTCTCACTAAAATGTTATATGATGCCCATAAGGACTTTTCTGTTTGGATTTTAAAGGATTTGGTCAGTGTAAACATCATTGCCCAGAAAAAAGTTGTGTAAATATGCCTTAAGATTGTCAACATTGGTTTAAGAATGTTCATAACAAAAGCTAAATCTTAGAAAACAAAAGAGAAAAGACTCAGGGTAAAGAAAAAGTACAATATGTAGAGATTCATGTGAGGATTAGATTTGACCTTAAAATCTGTGGCATGTGTCTATTTCTATTTCAGAATAGTCACAGCCCATCACACTAACAACATACTTCTCATTAGGATCTAGAGCACATTTCTCATATATGTCTTATAAGACCAATTATATATTCAGGGAGTTAGAAAACATTATTTATTTGCTTGTTTATTTATATAGTATGTGTGTGTGCATGCATATGCATATGTGTGTGTGTTTATGTGTGTCCGAAGCATGCAACAAAAGACATATGTGGAGGCTAGAGAAGGATACTGAGTTTTCTAATAGATAATTCTTCATGTTACTCCCACAAGACAAGGTCTATTACTGACCCTGAGCCCCAATGATCTTCTTGTCAAGAGACCCCACAGATATGGAGTTACAGGTTCTCACAAAGAAGACACACATTCTTTGTGGATGGAAAAGCATTTTTTCAACTTGTTTCTCTTTCTTGTTCAATGCACGTCTTTGGATAGATATAATCTTCTCCTCAGGAGTTGCATCTCCTCATAAGTCAGACTTAGATGATCACACACAGGTCCTTTTACTTGGTGGTATAATTCAGAGAAACTGGAGATTTTGAAACAGGATACTTATATTTTGCTTGTGGAGAATATGATTGATTTGCAACCATAAAGGAGACTACACTGGGTTAAATTGAGCTACAAATCAATTATTATTCCCTTCCACAAAGAATTAGGGTTTAATGTTCCTTTTTAATAAGGATTGGCCCTGTGGTAGCTTCATAATGACCTGGCAATGGAAATGCCACTGGGTCTTTCTATTGCGTTCGTGTGGCCAGCCTCAAAACTCCTAGAAATTGGAAAGAATAGTCTGTTTGACAAGGTTACTCTTTTTTAGTGGTGTGGTTTTAGCAACAAGGTTCACATATGTTCTATACTAGAAGACTTGGATCAGATATTTACTACATGTTTCAAAATATCTGACATTACAGGTATTTTCTAAATAAACATAAAACTCACTCTCTTCATACAGTACTTATTCTCTTATGAGATATTTGTAAAATCAAAGTTAGAAAATGTAGTTAATATTTATATTAAACAACTTAGAGTTAATTTTTTATCCTACTAATAAGAATTTTATAATATGAAGATGACTCATTGTATCATCATATGAAAATAGCCTAAGGTTATGTAAAATCTAGGTTAGTACCAAAGAAAGGAACACTAGTGTTTTTATAACTATTACAAAAATAGCACAAACATTTATTTAATTATACTTGAAGAAAATTGTTCACATCTGCTATAGGAAACTATCCATTTGATGAGTTACATTATGGGAAACCATGTTATTTATGAAAAATGTAAAATGTTCAACATTTTAATTTCATGATGTGAGTGGAAATAAATTTTCATTTGATTTCTACCAACAGCAGAATATGTTATGTGATTTCTTTGCACAAGATGAAGTAAGATGAAGTAAAGAAAAGGAAAGTCAAATGATATTTTGCAGAAAGAGAAGTTTAAAGTGAGAAAATCAGATAAAAATTTAGAACATAGTTCAATAATAGTATAACATCCTATATTGTTTCAAAAAGGTATTAAATATTCAAATAAGCATTTACTACTATAGCAATGATCAATTACTGCTGATTTCTTTGAGCCTCTGGTTGCCAGGCTTCTTCAATATCTTTCCCCCTAGTCATTGCTAGGCCTCCTTATTCCCCAGGGAAAGGTGAGTGCACTATCTGCCCATTCCTATAGCCCCAGGATGCAGGATGCTTGTTCTGTAGCCCCCACAAAGTAGAAAAATCAGACACGATAGAGAGTCGAGTCAAAAAGCAATGCAGTTTATTACTGAGAGCTTCAGCTTATACAGCTTAAGTGACATGGCGTGATGTGGGGTACCACCATCCAATGAGAAGCAGCCAAACCCACCCTCTGGCTGGAGAGGCATCTACCTAATTTTTGCTGTCTCATCCTCTCAGTTTTGAGCCAGGCTTTATTCTGTCCTATAGGTGTCGAGATACAGACTCAGACAATTTTGGCCCAACATCTCCCCTTCTTATTTTCTATATTCCATCGCCTATTTCAGTCACCAAGCTAGAATAGCCCACCAGGGAGAGAGTACAGGTCAGTGCCACTCCTATCCAGAGTTTCTGCCTGGACACCCTCAAATTGAGAGTTCAGCCATGGGGTGAGATGTATTGAGCCTATCATAATGTACTCAAAGGGCTGTGTACCTGTTGTATCTGTTTTTGGAATCTATGTTTAAGCCTTTAGAAAATGCATGGGCCAAAAAGACAGATCAGTAAGCAAATAGCCGTCAGGCCAATTAGGGAAGAGATGAGTGTGGTAAGCCATGGGGACCAATTAAACCAGATCTCATAGCGGGTCTTTGACTGAAATGCATCCATATCTTTTCTTAACTCATCCAAGGCTTTCCAATTTTGTAAGGTTACCCTGGCTAAGGAATCCAAAGAATTTTGTAAATAACATATTGCAGTCTCTGTCTTTTCTGTTTATGTCCAGTCCAGTCTGCTCACATCTCCAGGAAGAACAATAGTAATCAGAAATAGCCCCCTAGTGTTTCAAATATTGGAGGCAGTCTAGTTGCTGCCTGGGCATACATAAAAGGGGGTCTGCAGGAGGTCATGTCTCCTAAGGACATGAGAACTCTCAGGCTCATTAGAGAAAGATGCCTGGGGTAGGGTGCACCTCTGAGAATCTCCACATTTAGGTCTCCTTCTATCCCCTGAATCCGGTCTCCCCCAATCCAGTTCCCATTAATGAAATCGCAGAAGTCAAACATCAAGTCAGGCCACCATGTCTAGAGTGTTGTCATCTGAGAAGTCTAGTTTAGGATCCCTCCAGTGCCAGCACTTGACAGGATCCACGTCACCTTCTATGGTTGGTGGGGGCTTACTGCCTGTATCATGATTGTCTCTGAGAGGGCTGTCTGAAATGGATAAACAGGCAACACTCTCCGCAAGGGTTAATTTCCCTTGGGCAGTGGTTATTTTTCTTTTCTTGTGTTTGAATTTAAGGTTTGGCCACCATCATCTCTTTTTTCTTTATTGGTCATCTTGGTCTTCCCCATTGTTTTGAGGGGAGGGGAGAAATTTTAAGTTACAAGCAGGTAGCCATATAGGTGTTTCCCCTTTTTTTTGGGAAGACATATCCATATCCTCTACCCTGTGCCAAAAGGGATATGGGCCCTTCCATTGGTTAGTGAGAAGATCTTTCCACCTAACTTTTAGGCAAGGCCTCATTGGTAGGGATCCCCAATGTTTCTGAAATCTATTTTGTTCATCTGACTTTTGGAAATTTAAAATATTGATAGTTAATAATGCCTTTTGAAGTTGTAGATGGGGGAGACTTTCCCCCCTTTTTGTTTTATAAGGACCTCTTTGAGATATTGTTGAAGTCTTTTGACAATTGCTTGACCCTGAGGGTTGTATGGAATCCTGGTGGTATGAGATATAATTCATCTCTGGAAGAATTCTTTTAATCCTCTCCAGTTGATATAAGTTAAGTCATGCATTTGGGTAGCATTGTTTATGGGCAGACTTGAGACCTCTATGAGACAGGCCCATGAAGCTGCAGCATCTGCAGCAGCATTCCCTTGGGAAATGAGGCCAGGGAGGTTTTGGTGTACTCTGAGATGTTGAATATATATGTTTTTTTTCTACCTTCTTGGAGTGATCTGAGTTTGTATATTGAGCAGATCCTCCACAAGAGAGAATTTTGCAAATCTTTGTCTTGATTCCCCCTGTAGGAAAAATTGCAAAAGCAGCACCATTCTTCCCACCATCTGTACAAACAGTGAATGTTTGGGGAAGGGGCCTAGAAGAAAAGGCTAAGGGGACTCTCCAGTGTAGTTCTTGATATAGTATCACTAACTATGATTCCCCAAATGGTTCTTCAAAGTCCCCCCAAATCCCTCCAGGATGAGGCTCAATTGAGAACAATGCCTGGCTGCCCATTGTAAATCCTTAATTTTGAATGGAATTATTAATTTAGAGGGATCTTTTCCATAATGTCAGAGGAAGGTATCCCTGATTTTTATAATCATATTAGCTACTTGATCAACTACAGAGTACACTCTGGGAGTGCCCCCTAGGGTAGTTGTGACTGATGAAAAATGGCAACCAGCATGGTCTTTTTCCCTTATAATACCCAACCTTGGATTGGATGTTCATATTGTATCTCACCAAGGAAGCCTAATGGAGCTCATTGACAAATTCAGTGAGTGCCTGACAGCCCTCAGGGGGCAATAAAATGATCTCATATAGTTACCCCCATTTTAGAAGATCATATAACATATCTAGTCTCCCAGTCTCTACAGGCAACATGGGCCTCACCCTTTTGGAGAAGAGGCCGCTTGTCCATCCTGGCTGCCCAGAACCAAAATAACCACAAAGAAACTATATTAATTAAAACACTGCTTGGTCCATTAGTTCTAGCTTCTTATTGGCTAACTCTTATATTAATTTAACTCATTTCTATTAATCTGTATATCACCACATGGCAAAGATTAGGCATGTCTGACTCTGGTGACTCCATGGAATCTCCCTAACTCTGCTCTTCTCTCTCCCAGCATTCAGTCCAGTCCTCCTGCCTATGTAAATTCTACCATATCAATGGGCTATGGCAGTTTCTTTATTCATTAAGCAATAAAGGCAAAACATAGACAGAAGGATCTCCCACACAATTTCCCCTTTTCTGTTGGAACAAAAAGAAGGCTTTAACTTTAACACAGTAAGATTACATATAATGAAACACTTATCAAGCAAGAATTACAGTTACAATATTTATATCTACTTTATCTTTTATTATAACTAAGGAAAATTATAAATTCTTGAACTCCATCAAAGAGTCAAGAAGGATATATTACCTAAGTAAACAGGAAGTACATTGTAAGCAACTTCCAAAACTCTAGAATTGACAGAGGCATCTTGCTGTCTGAAAAATCATCCAAAGTTCTTCTGTGCCATTGGAGCATTCATCTTCAGCCTACAGACCCATAGTATCCATCAGACTTTTCCATGAAACAGGACATTTCAAAGACAGTTCTCTCATTTTCTTCTGTATTCTTCAGAATGTCTAGTAGACTCTTTTATGAAGCAGGAACACCAAAAGATCATCTCACCTTTATGCAAGTGTAGCAGTCATTTCTGTGCAGGTCTTACATGTCCAGTTAAGCAGTCCAGGCAAGAGAAGTTTCTTGCCCAAATGGCTAACCAACTCCATAAGGAGCCTCTTTCATGCCCATATTCCTCTTGAAGTAACTTGTGCTGTCAGGAGCAGATGTGTCTCACTTTCATGAAAAGTTCTAAGTTATTAAAACATTTTAAATGCCATATTCTGAAGGTCTCTAAAAAATTTGAAGAATACCTATCGAACTGAAATATATCTCTATACATCTAAAAAATCTAAATAACATGACTACAAGCTTGACTATTATAGATGAGTGTCTATTAACTTATATTTATTAATCACACATTACATTTTTAAATGAACTAACTAAAATGCAATACCTTAATCAAGGACAGAAATGTACATATACAGTTTGAAAAATTGACTTTAAATTTGTATCAATAAACCAAGATCTGTGCCAATGCAAAGTATCCATCTCTATAGCATATCCCCCATTAAATGTAAACAAGCATTTACAAACAATATTTGGTAATATGAGTGCAGTTATTTCTCTCCAAACTGCTTTCTGCTGTTTATTGGGCAAAGTAATTTTTGAGAGTATTTTTGGGGTGTTCATTATGACCTTTCGGGGGTCTTGATACATCAAACCATATTAGGCTGTAATAAACCACAGGTTCTCATCTTCTGTGAAAACAAAAGATAAACCTCTTTTCCAAAGCAACATATCCTTAGACTCAAATTTTGAACTGAAGATACCTTTATGCTGTTTTAACTGAGCAGTACATATGATGAAATGTTTCTCTGTACTTAGCTCATTCACAGTCAAAAAATTTAAAGATTATGCAATAATTTAAATAATCCAGACTCTCTGTGAATTTTCCATCTTTACATGACTTATTTTTTTTACTCCTTTAATCTATGACTATCTGTATGCTGTCTCTTTAAAGACTTTACCCCCTTTTTTTTAAAGCATTGACTTTATTTTAAGACTCTCTATACTCACTTTCTTCCCTCTTCCAAGCCTAAATACATTTATCCAACACAATGACTCATTTGGATTTGTTTTATTGCATATCTGTAATTCCTTACTGTCTATGAGCATTTTTTTTAAAATGCTAACACTTCTTAAAACTTATGCTGTGGCATTACGAGGTCAAATATGGTACTTTCTACTTTCCCACCCAGTATATAGCTTAAGATGTGTCATTACTTTAATATATACAGTACTTTCTACTTGCTCCACACAGTCCAACATGGTGGTGGAAGTCCATTAGTGCCTGAGACCTCCAGGTGGGAGCCATCCTCACCACCTCATTTCTGATATCCAGTTGACCCATGATGTCACCAAATAACTTGTAGTACGCTATCCACAAACCCCATTTAGATA
Organism: Bramus lutescens; assembly: GCA_001685075.1. Taxonomy (NCBI): domain Eukaryota; kingdom Metazoa; phylum Chordata; class Mammalia; order Rodentia; family Cricetidae; genus Bramus; species Bramus lutescens. The sequence continues at coordinate 35,207 of LOEQ01006463.1, read as the reverse complement.
CTTGATAGCCAAACCTCCCAAAAGAGCCAGTCGTTAGTTCTGGCAAACCAGGAAGCTGCCTCTTTTTTAAAGAAGCCATGCAGTTTTACTCTGCCCCATGGCACCTTGCTTGCTGCAAGCCCATTTAGAGAAAAAAAAATTGTAGCTACCAAGAAACTGTCCTAAACTCTGTTCTTTTCTGTCTAGAATTCATTTTAAAGCTCTCTCAGGTTTTAAAGTGGTTTTAGTCCACCACATTGGCATCCAATGTTTCAGGGGAGGCTACTTGTTCATCCTGGCCACCCAGAAACAAAATAACTACACAGAAACTGTATTAATGAAATCACTGCTTGGCCCATTAGCTCTAGCTTCTTATTGGCTTACTTTTACATCTTAATTTAACCCATCTCCATTAATCTGTGTATTGCCATGTGGCAATGGCTTATCACAGAGTTTTGGCATGTCGGACTCTGGCAGTGGCTCCATGGCATCTCCCTCACTCCATCCTTCTTTCTCCCTGAATTCACTCTAGTCCTCCCTGCCTACCTCAGTTCTGCCTTGCTATAAGTGCAAGACAGTTTCTATATTCATTAACCAATAAAAGCAACACATAGAAGAATCTCCCACACCATTACCAGTTCATTTTTTCTCAACATCTTTTGCAACCCCCCAAAAGTGAGAGGCTCAGGCAGAATTAATTGGGGTCCATTCACTTGGGCTTGAGTGTTAATTGGGATACTAATATATGAAACGGGGTCACCTTTTGTATTTTGCTTGGGGCTATTTTAACGCCATGTTGTTGGAGGATATCAACAATAATAGTTACCCAGGGAGCTTGCCCAGATTTCCCCAAATACCCAATGATTAGATCATCCATATAAACCTATAGAAGGGTATTATCTTTGTCAAAATAAGGAAAGAGGATACTATACAAATATTGTTGGCAAAAGGCCAGACTATTGGCCTTCCACTGGGGGAGAATAGTCCATTCATGTCTCTCATCAGGTAGAGAGGAGTTAACTGTAGGAATGGAAAAGGCAAATTTTTTGCAGCCCTCCTCATGAAGAAATAGTCCTTTAGATCAATTACAGTGAGGTGATACTGGGAGGGGATTGCTGTGACCACAGGTAAGCCATTTAAAGAAGTCACTACTAGCTTCATACGGGAATTGGTTGCTCATAGGTCCTGTGACATTCTCCAGGTCCCATTAGGCTTACATATCACAAACACAGGACTGCTCCAGGGACTCATTGAAGGCCTTATCTGTCATAAAAGGCTAGCTGCAGGCCATTCTGCCTAAGGTTGCTACAGCACCACACAGATGTTACAAACAACTCCAGGAGGATCAGAGGCCCTAACTTTAGTCCTTCCCCCAACCCCCATGATATGTGGCCCAGTTATGAGATACCAGATTTGCAGTTTCTTCCAGAGGCTGGCATATTTATTCTTTGCCTCTGTCTGCCATATTCCTTTCCCCTGGGACCACTTTTAGTAAATGTTGCTCATTTTTGTTCTTCCTCCTTGTATGTTCCTCCAGTCTCCTGCTTCCCTGGTCAATTGGTTACCTTTGAATGGCTTTTTGAACCAGACCCTGGTGAAGTTGCCTGGAGTGAGTGAGAAGGGAGCACAGAACATGCAACAAACCTACTTATGAGTCTATTAGAGGGGGCATGTACAGGCCTGGAAAAGCCAGTGTTCATAGATAGACAGGAAGAAGGTACGTCCAGCTTTTTAAAACTGCCCAGTGAATGTGCACAGGGGCTTGACATGGATACGTTATATGCAGATGACAGGGCTCATGCATGTGTGCAAGGGCCTAGCTGAGTCATATGTGAATGATGAAACCATACATGCATGCAAGGGCTTAGCTGAATAGTACGTGGATGATTCAACCATACATGTGTGCAAGGGCTTAGCTGAGTCATATGTTGATGATGTAATCCACACCACACGTGTCATGTGTGGTCCTTTAACATCCCCAGGGGCCATTAGGCACTTCAGTCTAAAGGCTTGTCTGCACATGCGTGGCCCCTGGAACTTGGAAGTATCAGCCTTATGTGGCTGAAATCATTGCATTCCACCCTTTTATTTATTATAAAAATCTGGGGAGTTTGGAGTCTTTAATGGGTGGGAATGGGGTATCAATAAGATCTCTCATGATGGCTTCCTGCTGATTTTTGCGGGTGTCAGAGAGTTGAGATGCTTGACCACTTCCTGGGGTGACTGGTTATTTTTGTGTTTTTTTCAGGCTCTGTGGAACTGGCTGGCTGATAGCTTGGACCTCATAAGAAGCTGAAAAGGCAGATGATTATATCAGGAAAGAATTTTAGATCCCAGTGATTAAGGGAGGAGAATCCCAATATATAAGATAGAGGGATTTTGGTGGGGGGGGCAGAGGAGGAAATTTCCCAATGGTTCCTGAGACCAGGAATGATAAGAGAAGAATTAAATGATACTTATTCTGGGAGAGTTTGGTCCATTTAAATAGGTCCAATTGGCTCCCTGGAGCTTATGAAGAAAATGTTTGAAAAGAAACAAATTTTAAACATATTAAAAGCTGTGATTATGATGGTATAGTGTTAGAATAGAAGATGGTGGGAAGGAGGGGAGAAAAGAAGGGGAAATTATCAGAAAAGGAAATAATAAACCCTTTAATGTTTTACCTGAAGCAAATATTAAGGCACTTGCTCTCCTTTAGCATCATGGTATGACCTTAACATCTGGGAAACTCTGCTGCAGACAGTTATAAACCTGCTATGCTAACGTCTGTTTTGTGAGTTTTTGGAGTTTGGGGCTGTGAATATCCCCAAACTGGTTATTGTTTCTTACTACCTGGGCTTTTGACAGTCCTTGTACCTCTGACTCTATGTTTAATGATGATCCCTGTAATAACAGCTGAGTGCTTAACTGGAAATTTAAGCATGCCATTGGAGATATAGAGAAGTTGGTAAAGCAGACTGGAGAAAGAGGAAGAAAGAAAGTATATGGAGTTTTTGGCAGAGGACAGTTGAGTGTGATGATGGGACTTTTATTTTTTCTGTAACTGGGGAAAGTGGATAATCTTGGTGCCCTTTGACTTAAGGTAGCTGAGCCCTGTTTGAGTTACCATATATGAGTGAGTAATTTGAGCTGGAAGACTAAATGGTTTAAGGTAGGACAGGTGGATTTAATGAGGAAGTACCCTGAGCTTGGCAGCTGTTAGAGTTACAAGAATTACTTTAAAGGGGCCCTGCCATTAAGGGAAAAGGGGTGAGGGCATTGGTCTGGGGGAGAATAGTACCTGATCCCTTATTTTAATTGACAGTGGGGTATGAATTGGCACATGGCTGAGGTAATGAGTAGTCAGTAAAATCCTATAATAGGAAGTGAATATGGGATAGCTGTGGAGTAAGCAGGTCATCAGAAAGGAGAGAGATTTTAGGTGAGAGGCCAGGGTTAAACCTGGCCTCCCATACATGAGTTCAAAAGAGAGATGAAAGGGGGCTTTTGGAGGGAACCCTAAGCCTAAGAAGGGCCAGAAGCAAAAGNTTAACAAGAACATTTTTTAAGGAATGGTTAGTTTGTTCTACCTTCCCTGAAGACGGAGGGTGGTATGGGAAATGAAGATGCCAGGGAATATTACGAGCCTTAGACAAAGTTTGAGAAATCATGAAAGTAAACTCTGGGTCATTATCTGACTAAAGAGGTTAGGATTCCAAATTGGATAATAATTTCTCAGAGAAGAACATCAGAAACTGTCTGGACCCTACTGTTAGTGGTGGGATACGCTTCAATATACCCATACATGGTGTCCAACAAAACCAGGAGATATTTAGGTCATCTGACTGTGGTCATATGAATAAAATCAAGCTGCCAGTCAGTTCCTGGAAGGGAGCCCCTGGCCTGGTGGGTGGGAAAAGAGAAGCTATGATATTTGGTTTTGGAATCTGACTTTTGACAGATTTTACAAGAGGCAGTGATAGCTTTTAAGTACTCTAAGTCCTCAGGGGTAGGCTGGAGGTGAGCCTTGACAAAATGAAACAGAGCTTTGCTATTAGGATGAAAGAGCNACAGATTTTACAAGAGGCAGTGATAGCTTTTAAGTACTCTAAGTCCTCAGGGGTAGGCTGGAGGTGAGCCTTGACAAAATGAAACAGAGCTTTGCTATTAGGATGAAAGAGCTGATGTAGGTAGGATATAATTTTCTGGATGTCGGGGGTATCTGTGAGAATATAGGCTATACTGTATGAGGCGATTGAGTTAGGTTTGGAACTGGAATGCTGCTGTTCCAGCTGCTTGGTCAGCCTGGTTATTTCCCTTGGAAATAATGGAACTGTTGGTCTGATGAGACTGACAGTGAGTAATTCCTATAGCCTTGGGGAGATGGGAGGCTTTTAACAAGTCCATAATGTAACCTGAGTTAGTTATGAATTTTTCTTTCATTGTAAGAAGCCCACACTCTTCCAGATAACTGTGTGGGACAGAAGGAAATGAAAGGCATATTTGGAGTATGCGTAAACATTTAAAGATTGTCCCTTTGCTATCTGGAAGGCACGGGTAAGGGCTATTAACTCAGCCCGCTGATTAGTGGTATGGGGAGGGAGTACCTGTGCCTCCACCACTCCAGTATCTGACACTGTGGCATAGCCTGCTCTGCAGGTCCCATCACAAAAAGGAACTGCCATCACAGTACCAGGTATAAGTGGCCTGGGACAGTTTGCCCTCCTATATATGTGAGGGGTGGGGCAGTAGATCATCTAAGGTTTCTGTGTAAGAATAAGATGGGGAAAAATTAATGTTAGGTTGACATTGGAGATTTGAGATATTAAGGGGTAGGCAAGATTGGACGGTGAGTGTGGCATCTTCTACTAGTGCTACCTGAAGGGAGAGAACTCAGGAAGGGGGTAAGGTTTGTAAGCCTTTGAAAGTTAAGAGATGGGACAGATTTTGGTTAGAGAAGACAGTAGTGGGTGACCCAAAGTTTAGTTTCTTTGAATCACAAATCAGAAGCTCAATGGCTACTAAAACACATATGCAGGGTGCCCTGCCATGAGTGGTAAGGTCCAGCTTCTTTGACAGGTATGCTACAGGTGCAAAGGAAGGTCCCAGCTGATATCCTAGGACTCTGTTACATAGAGGGAGAAAGGACAAGTTAATTCTGGGAGATGATAGTTGGGCCTGAATAAGGGCTTGTTGTGGTCTCTGGAAGGGTTTAGTAATGGGATGGAGAAGGGGCTCATGCAGAAAACTGAGAGCTTCCTCATATAAGGGGTGGGTGAAAAAGATGGTATCCAGGAATGCAAGAAGCCAGTTATTCCTAGGAACAATAAAACCTCTTCTTTTGTAGAAGGAACTGCAAGAGACCGAATTAGCTTTTTTTTTCTGCCTAGGGTAATAGCTTTTTGTGTTGGGGTAATAGTTAATTCCAAGTACATGATCTGAGAAGTAGACAGTTTGGCCTTAGAAGGTGAGATTCTATAGCGCCTTTTGGAAAGGAAATTTAAAACAGCAGAGGCATCAGTTTTGCTGATCTCCAATGATGGACTGCAAAGTAAAATATCATCTACATACTGTGTAACTTTAGACTTAAGGAGAGACAGCAACAGTAGATCAGAAGCTAAAGCCTGACCAATTAGAAGTGGGCTGTCCTGGAATTCCTGGGGAAGGATGGTCCAGGTGAACTCTATGAAGAGATGAGTGTCAGGGTCAATCCAGGTGAAGGAAAAGATATTTTGAGATTGAGATCTGAGAGGATTAGAGAGGATTAGAGATCTAGAATTTAGAAGTGGGAGGTTCCTGGAAGAATTGTGGAAAGAAGTGTGTAAGGGTTAGGCACTACAGGATGAAGAGGGACCACTGTAGAGGTAATGAGCCGGAGGCCTTAAACCAGGTGATAGGTTCCATTAGGTTTATTTAACAGCAAGTCTGAGGTGTTAAAGGATAAGAGATGGGGCAAAGTGGCTTTTTTCTTAGAAGGTCACAGAAAATAAATAGGTTTAGGTCTGCTAAGGTTTTGGAATGAGAGGGGGTACTGAGCTTGGGTAATGTACTTAGTAGGGTCTTGTAATTGGACAGCAATGGGGGCATGGTGTTTAGCAACAGAGGGGTTTTGAGTGTCCCAGAGTTGGGATTTCACCCGAGAGGCTGGTAGAGGAAAAGACACATTGTACCTGGGTGTTTGGGAGGCTAGAAAGAGGAGGAGCTGCTGGCAAGTCTGGAGTAAGGTGAATGAAAGGAGCAAATGTAATGGATGCTCCTACTTTTGCTAA
>LOEQ01006463.1:6264-18961 GCA_001685075.1 Bramus lutescens | reverse complement strand
AGAGAGAGAGAGAGAGAGAGAGGTGTTCTGGTGCAGACCTGTGTTGGCTCTGGGATTGCTGCTGCTGCTTCATTTTATATAAGTTCATATGAACTTTGTTCATGTTGATTTAGGTTTTGTTCTCCTAGTGTCCTTCATCTTCTTTGGCTCTTACATTATTTCACCTCCTCTTCCATAGGTTACCTGAGTTCTAAGCTGAGAGATAGATAGAGACCCCACATTTATAACTGTGCGTTCCAAGGTCTGTCTCTCTGCAAAATGTCTTAGTATTGGTCTCTGCATTCGTTTTCATCTGCTACAGAAAGAACTTTCTCTGAGAGTGGATGAATATGTCACTGGTTTAGGAGTATTACAGAATATCATTAGAAATAATTTTATTCTTAATTTTTCAAACAAATAATATTTGATTTTACCCAGCATCTCTGGTCTACTTAGTCTATGGCTCTTGGTTATCCAAACAGTGCCAGTTATTGTTTCTGCCTCCTGGAATGTGATAAGTCAAACCAGATATTTATTGGTTACTCCAATAAGCTTTGTGCCACCATTTTTCCAGCATACTTTTCAGGCAGGACAAATTGGAGATCAAAGGTTTTGTGGCTGAGATGATCTTTCTGTTTCTCTTTTTATAATTTTCAGCGTACCTTAAAATACCAAAGACGTTAGAAGATGGGAAAGAAGGTTGTATGTAGGCACCAGCTTATCCTCTCTGTGTTCAGTGAGTTGTGTGAGTGTTGTCTTCAGCAATGTGTCCTTGCTGTTAGATTTTGTTGAGCAACATATTGTTTTGTCAACAGCCTGTGTCGTTTGAGGGTTTCTGTGTGACCCCTTTGTTGAACAACTCTATTGGATGTAACCCAGTAACAATAGTGGAAGCTTTGGTGAAAAGAGAAGCCCAGAGGGACTCTGTTTCCTCCATTACTTGTAGATTTCACTAGGATCACCTTTATACATTTTAAGAAGTTTCCACAGAACCCCATAAATAATCCTCAGTTCTAGCCATCTTTCTCCACATTTCTTCCACCAGTGTCCTTTCTCCATTCTTGCCTCCCAGCTGATCCTCCCATTCCTGTCAACACCACCTCCAGTTCACACATAAATCTATTCTATTTCTCCTTCTCAGGAAGATCCAAGTGTTCATTTTACACTCTCTATACCTAACCTCAGTTGGTCTATGATTGCAGTTTGGATATTAATACCCACATATAAGGGAATGCATGCTATATTTATTTTCTTAGTCTGGATTGCTTCACCCAGGATGGTTATTTTTCAATTCCATCCATTTACCTGTCATTGTCTTGATGTAATTTTTAAACAGTTGAGTAACATTCCATTGTGTAAATGCATCATACTTTGTTTAGCCATTCTTTTATTAAGGGGTATCTAGATTATTCAAGTTTCTGGCTATTATTAATAGAGCAACAGTAAATACGGCTGAGAGAATGTCCTTGTGGTAGGATGAAATGTATTTTGTGTGTATGACCAAAACAGTTATAGCTAAATCTTGAGGTAGATTGATTCCCAACTTTCTGAAGAACTGCCATATTGATTTTCAGAGTGGTTGTACAACACTCCCACCAGCAATGATGAGCATTCCCCTTGCTCCTCATCCTTTCCAGCATGAGCTTTTGCTTGTGTCATTGATCTTAACTATTCTGACGGATAGAGTCACAAAAATAGTTTTGATTTTCATTTCCCTGATTACTAAGGATGTTGAACATTTCTTTAAGTGTGTATCAGTCATTTAAGTTTCTTCTATTGAAAATTCTTTTAGATCACATTGTATCACATTTTAAATGACAACTTATCTCATTGCTGCTACCAGATTTTATTTGATGATATTTTGTTAATGTTAACTAAACTTTCATTTTAAAAATGCATTGAGATTACGTTTTATTCAATGGTGTATAATTTTTATTTATTGATGGACCATATGGAGCTTGAAAGGAATCTTTGTTCTTTACCGGTTAGTTTAGTATTTTCTAAGTACCAAATATTTCAATTTAGTCAAATCATGCTTCTGTGTGAGTTTTGCTTTGTTATTTATGCACTGGTCTGGGCATTATCCCAGTTACTCAGAAAATGTTTTAAAAAACATTGTGGTTGTGCTCTTATCCTTATTTTACTTGTGTATTGTTAGTTCTGATACATTAATTTTGATGTATTTATAATTGGAAACAACTCTTGTGAATGAAGTAAAAATGACTTCATATATTTGAGGTTTGAACTGTGGAAATATGATTGTCACTGTGTGACAATATTCTACTTACCAGTCATTATAAAAATCTAGACACAGTAACTGGAAGAACCATAGATTATTGAACTCTATGATATCTCATCATCTACATTCTATCTCCTGAGTTAGCTATATTAGTTATTTTTTATTGTCTAGGATATAGCTGTACCAATCAAACATAGTATGGCAATCAAGAAGAAAATAACTATTTGCATGAATGCCTAAGTCTGTTCTAGGGCAATAGCTCAGTTGCAAAGTGCTTGGGTAGCATTCACGAGGTCAGCTGAGTTTTAATTCTAAGCACTGCCAAATATAAGACGATTATCAAAAAAAAAATAATCAAAATAAGCAAGACAATAACCAGAAATGAAGAATGATCTCTGAATTTGTTTTCATTGGTTGTTGTATGAAGCCTCTCTGGTAACAGTTATGTTAGACTTTTATCTAAGAGTATAGCAGAACATCATTAGGAATCATTGCATTGACTAATTACTACGTCATTCGCATATAAAGTCATGTATCCACTCTTAAGTGACAATTTTAGGGTATTAATTTTAACTTTGTACTAGCTCATAAAGATGCAAAGGAGTTCACATGACTGGAAAAGGACAATAATTTCTACTGTGATTAACGATAAACAAGCCTTCCCTGCTGGAAATAGTAGAATACCTGGGGAGACTGAGAATTCAGCCTACATCTTTTTATCTTTATTTATTCATTCATTAACTTATGTTGTGGTCTTGCGTCACTGTGCAGCTCTGTCTATTATGGAGTCTCAACTGGCCTCGACTTTCTGCAGTTTCCTATCTCTTCTTTTTTAATTGTTCGCTATCTGCATTGTAGAAGTAGGACCTTGAAAAGTGGAGTGTAAAATTCTGCTTGAGGGCTCTACTGCAAGAGGAGATAAAATTTAAAATGAAGAATCTCACAAGTCAAGCTAACCTGAGCTAATTAGAAATCCGATTTCCCTAATTTTATTGATGTTTTAACACCTGTTATAGATTATCATCCTGAACAGCTATTTCACATGCCAACTAATTTAAAGTTGTTCTTATATAACATCTTTTTTTTGTTGGCTTTAATGTTTCAGTAATTCCTTTTGTTTTTAGTGTTTCAACGATTCAGTAAATTATTCTAACTTTTAATCTTTTTTCTCCTAAAACTGATTGTAGTATTCACATAAGCTGATTAAGCTTTCTTGGCAACCAAAGACTTCTTATATATGAAATCATGTGAGTTACTATGTTCAGCTTTGAGTTACCAGATAGGAAAACAAAATTTCTTTTGATTCTATTGAAAAATGTATTTTTTATTTATAAATTCAATCTCATTTGTGAAACTAGCCACAGAATCTTCTTTACTTATTGTTTCTTATCCAATTTTATTTCTGTAGCCAAATACATACTTTCCTTATTATAGAAATCATATTTTATATGCTTTCTTTTCTATCCTGACTCAGAGTGTGTCCTGTTGAACCATGAAAGTGAATATCATATCTACAAATGTCAGAATTTGCATTATTATCTTCCATACTTTTAACAATATGTATCTGCTCTGGAACATTATTGTAAAAACTCTTCAAATGAAATTATCTTAAATTTTTATAGAACTTTCCAGATGAATTTTGTGAATGGAAACTTTGTTAAGCCACAGTATGATCAAACCTCAAAAATGATGTGGGTGGTTGTTTTTCTTCTTCCCCTCTACTCCAAATTGAAACTGAACTCTATGTCATCTCTGATTGGAAAAACTCCCGATTCTTCTTTCCTCAGTGGAACATATTTCGGTTTTAAAGTAGTACTAAAGCATCATTTCAATGAATTGTGGAAGGCAGCAGTTACTGAACTCAATGACATTAAATATTTATCAATATAATATTGTACTCTTGACTGTGAAAGAAACATTACATGCGTTTAATAGTTTCTCATAGATTAAAAAAAATCCTGTACAAGTGTTTTCAGCCTAGAATACTGGACTTACAAATAAAAAGTTCAAAATGTGCCAAAACTGTATTGTCAAATGATTGACTACATCCTATACTGTGAAAGAAAATGGCCACATTGTTTGTTCAAGTGTGTTTCATTCAATATTTGGCCTCAGTAGATAAACAGTGCAAAGTTGGTGTTTCTAAATTAACCATTGTTTTCAAATAGCTACAGAACCATTAGCATAGGAAAAGGAGGCTCCAGATTTGAAGGAAAGAGCAACACAAGGAAGTCATAAACCACTATCTCCTGCAGGACTGTTCTTTGGGATTTATGGGGATTGTGATTTTTTTTAATGTATCAACATTGATATATCAGAAAGCTATAAAGTTTTTTGGGTGGGGTGACTGTGGCAAATTTTAAATAAACTGTGAAGAAGTAAATGCTTACTTTAAGGCAATGTGATGTGGACGAAGTATTATTCTTTACAACCAAAGGATGACATAAGTTCCATTTTACAAAAGATACCCTTTTGATAACTACATGTGTTATCAAAAGAGAAGCTCAAAGCCAAACCAGGTGATGCACTTCTACAATCACTGCGCTGGTGGAAGTTGAGTCCAGATCACAAATTCAAAGCCTGCTTAGACTAGAGAAATTATTCGAAGTCAGTCTAAGAAACTTAGTGAGACTCTGTTTCAAATTATGCATTTCTTCCGCCTTTTAAAAAACAACATAAGCTTTTTGAAAAAAAAAGACATAAAATGTAAGTTTGGTCATATATGACCATTATTACAAGATAGTCTGTTTTTCCAGCTAATGCTCTCAAATGAGTAAGGTTACTTAAGGTAGTAAAATCAAAGGAGAGAAATTATGTTGGTTTAGGATGAGTGGGGAAAGACTCATGCCAACTGCCATCAATGAGTCTAAGATACACAAAATTTCCATACTATAAATAACATTTTTCTGACCCCATTTGTTTTTCTTCTGCATTTAATGGATAAATAACAACCTGTCTACAACAATATGCAGAGGGAAATCACTGTCCCCTTATTCTCTATCCTCTTTCACATCACTATTTCACTATTAGAACCATTCTAAAGGAGATCTTGTCCCATACATGCTACAGGGTAACTGAATTTTAAATCAAGTAATACTAATATTATATATCTCTTTCCCAGCTTCATATATTTTTGCAATTAGAGTTGCTCTTTAAAAAAAATATGAAGACTGGAAGTCACCTTTTAAAATTTAAAATCAATGTTAATTTGGTTGTTTTACTAAAAATGAAACATTGCACTGACATGTTTTATATTTGAATTGGGTATTTTGTTTATGTTTATTTCAGTTCAAGACTTTGAGATGCAATATTTGTTCTCATATTTAGTGGTAACATTAATGTGACAACAATATAAATTCACAGTCCTTCAGTTAGTGCTTGGAGTGGAAAGTGTCTCCCGTAGTTCATGTATCTTATTACTTAACCCCCAACTTGTGGCTGTTTTAGAAAGCTATAGACCACTAGAAGTGAATTCCAACAGGAAGAAATTCAGTATCTGAAAATCTAGTATAGATGTTATCTCCAATTCCCTTTTCATCTCTTTCTCTCTAGAATCATCCCGTGCTAAGATATCAAAGTCTCACCCATAGAATCCTACTGCTGTGAGTTCCTCCTTGATAAACAATATGAATTAATGTATACATATGTACTATTTATATACACATATTAATATGGAAACAGAAAGACATAAATAATATATTTTGTGCTTATGAATGTATACACAGATATTTAAGACTTTCCTTACAGTAAACCTACTGTTAGTGAACAGATATCACATTTAATAACAGCTATATGAGAACACAAGACAGAGAATAATATAATTTTATTATAAGTGGATTTGTCTTTCATTGAGAGAAAGAGGGAGATTATCAGGGGCCTGGTAAGGACAGACCTTATTAAGGAGGCCTGGAGAACAAAAGGAAATAGAATGTTCACCTTGATAGATATCATCATACCAAATTTCATTTCATCTCTGGCATCTGCAGGAAGAAACTAGCTACTATTAAAAAACCACTGGAGATAGGAAATGACCAGTTAAGAAAGAAAGATACATTGGCAATGTAAGTTCAAGGAATCATGAGTTTAGAGCGTTGGTGGTGGGAACAAGATTTATATTCACCCTTTAATTATGTTTGAAGATTCTAAGAAGAGAGAGGAGAGTTGGTTACTATCTTCTACTTTTAGGATGTCCTCTAGGTGAGTTCTGTGCACTTTATCATCTTACCATTTGACATATAACTGTGTGTAGTAACATAATTCAAGCATTGCATAGACACAAGCTGAATACCTCACTAAGTTCTTTAGATTGTTCTCATTTTTTTTTGTTTTTGAGATAGAGTTTCTCTGTATATCCCTGATAGACTTGGAACTTGCTCTAGAGGTCAGGCTAACCAATAACTCAGAGATGCTCCTGCCTCTGCCTCCTGAGTGCTGGGGTTAAAGGTATATGTTACCACTACCCATCTTGTTCTCATGGTTTTGAAGCACAGGGTTTCAGTGGACAACACTCCAGGGCAATTCAGAATCTATGAACACATTAGGATTAAGTACTGCTTGTTTTTTTTTTATCAACTCAACACAAGCCTATACTTGTTTAGGAAGAGAGAATCTTAACTGGAAAAATAGCTCCAAAATACTGTACTCTAGACAAGTCTATAAAGTGTTGGCCTGATTAATAACTGATGAAGAAGGGAGACACATCTAGTTCACATAGTGTCATAATGTGGGATTGTGAAATTTTATATTCTGTGATTTAGGCAAATGAAAGAATCAATTATTAATAAATAATTACAAATATTTTAATCTTTGAAGGTGATTCAGTAAGTACAGTATTCACATTGCAAGCACAATACTAAACTGTATCCCCAGAATCAAGGCAAAACAAAACAAAATCCCAAAATATAACAAAAATCCAAAACTACAACAAAACAAACTTTGGTAGTCCCTACTTCTTATCTTAGTGAAGGGGAGGCAGAGACAAGCTGATCCCTGTGGCTCCCTAAGCAGCCAGCCTAACTTACATGTCTATACAATTCATGAAGACACTCTTATTAAAAACAAACAAATAAATATGGATACCACCTTAGAAAATGGCATCCATGGTTGTCCTCTGGATTTCATATATGGTTGTTTATAGATGTGTGCCTGACCACATACTCATGTGGACCTATATCCACTCAAATGAGCACAAACTCAATCATGAACATATACACGCACAATAATTTTTGCAACTAAAAATAAGTCCTCTGTATCTCACCTGTTTAACTTCGAAGTTTTGCCTAATGCTTATAAAATGGTGATAGCATCTCTACATAGTTTTAGCGTTTATGAGACTATTATCTATCACACAGTACATATAATTTTAATCAGCTTGTTTAATTTGACAATACACATTTTAAATACTCTCCAAATTTTTGTGTGGCCTCTTAGATCTTTGTTCAACAGTGAGTATCATTCTGTCATTTGAATGACCAAAATTTATATATCTATTCTTCTTCAGAAACACAAAATGGTGACATCCCAAATACAATCTATGAGCAAGCTTATATGCTGTAATCTATATACCAGTGTGCACATTTCTCTGTGGATGTGAGTTCTTAACACTTTTGTGGGACTACCAAAGATTATTACTAATATATTGTATAGTGTTGATAGGCTTAATTTTGAAAGATGTTCCACTGTTTACCAAGTTTGCATTATTTTTATAGTAGGTGAAAGTGTGTGTTGCTATACAAATTTGTCAGCATTTGGAGATGTCAGCATTCCAAGTTGTACTTATTCAAATCTATATGTAGTGGTATGCTATTGCATTCCTTTGAATTTCCTGAGTGACATGTGAAAGGGTCATCTTTGCAGGCTCCATTTTATTTATTTTTAGCTATCTGTGTATCATTTTGTTGAATTGCTAAGGTCTGCTTTCAAAACAAACAGTCTAAAAAATAAGATTATCTGTCTATACAATTTGTTGAGTTTCTGTCACTAATTCTTGAGGTCAGGTTTGTTCAAGACTTTGAATTACATGGGTAGCTAATTAGGCATGAAGACTGGGGACCCTTTTTAGGTAACTGAATCATAGTAGTTGGAGTAAGAGTGACAAATTTTATTTCTAAATAAATTAATTTTTTAAAGTTAATTAATTAAAGATGTTATAAACACTTTGTCAAACAGTTCTTTCAACAAATTTAGATGTTTCCCCCATCTTTTAATTTAATTTAATTTTTAAAAATTTTCTTTGCATCCAAGCCTCAGTTTCTAGTCCATTTTCTCCTGCATTCTCTCCTCTACCTCCACTCTGCCTCCACCAATCTACTTCTACTTAGTTTCTATTCAGTAAAGGGCAGGCCTTCCATAGATATAAAAAGCACAGCATATCAAACTGTAGTAAGACTAAGTACCTTCCCTAGTATTACGTCTGGGCAAAGGAATTTAGTATGAAGAATAGGGGCCCAAAAGCCAAAAAAGGAATTAGAGACCGTTTCTGTCCCCACTGATCGAAGTCACAGAAGAAAAACGAGCTAATCGACTGTTTCATACATACTGATGGAGTAGGTTAGCCCCAAGCAGACTCCCTGGTAGTCAGTACATAGTCCGTGAATCCTAAGAGCCAAGGTTAGTTGATTCTGTGGGATTTCTTGTGATGTTCTATCACAAGACCACAAGACTATACAGTCAAAGTACAACTGAGAGACCAATAGGCAGATCCACGGGAAGTATATTTGTCCACACGGAATAACCCATTTTGCAAAGCTATGGGAACACTTGTCTCTGGAAAAGTTGCAGTCAAATCTGTAAAAACTTGAGAAGCCATGATTTTTTCCCTTCGAAATGGAATTCATTCCTAAAACTTCTCAGCAGTGTAACTTCTGCAGAGGCAACAGAATGACCTTTACTTTCCCCCATACCAGAGGCCCTAGAATGACAACATTCACTCTTTGTTTTAACAGCCAAATTTAAATAGAGCTAATCCCACAAAATTATCCTACAGATCACAAAGAAATTTCCAAGAAGACAGGCACAGAGGAGGAAGCTAGCGTGCCCCACCTTTGCTAACAAACAAATCTCCGTGTTCCCAAAGATGGTTATCAAAAAAGGAGATTGGATGAGGATAATAGGTGAATCCAGAATTCAGGGACATATATTAACTTTATCTAATGATTTCGAATGCCAGGTACTTCCCCTTGGATCCCGGTTCTTTCCTGGATAGTGTCACCTGTTCTGGAGTACATCTGTCAGATTATACCTGCCTTTTGTGTGTGAGTGAGTGTGTGTGTGTGTGTGTGTGTGTGTGTGTGTGTGATTTTGATTTGCACATTATCATTGTCCTTGCCTATGGAATTTTCCAACCGTGACTGAAAATCTAAAAACCTCGTGGAGACTACCTTTCACTTTTCACTTCACTTATTCCCCTTGCCTGAAAGAAACAATAAACATGCAGAGGTAACATGCTTGAGTTAATTTTTTTACCACAAATCCTCGCTTGCAGCAGACATCTTATTCTGAGCCCTGAGGGGTACTGAGCCTGGTACTCAAGGCCCTGAATAATGATGTTCTTGACCCTTCTGATTTCTACATTCATTCCCCCCCACTCTTCAGCAGGATCCCCTGAGCTCTGCCTAAGGGTTGGCTCTTGGTCTCTGCATCTGTTTCCATCAGTTTCTGGGTGATGCCTCTCTGATGACACCTGGATTAGACCCCAACTTTGAGTACAGTAGAATATCATTAGGCATCATTACATTTATTTTTATTTTGCTAGCCATGTTTGGTTCTTTCCTATGTCCCTGTTTCTCCCAGCCTTTGGGTCCTAGACCTCCAGGCATTGTTAGGGGTAGGATCACTCTCATGGCAGGGGTCCAAGGCCTGACCAGTCATTGGAAGACCACTCCCTCAATCTCTGTGACCCTTACCCTAGCACATCCCATAGGCTGACCGTAGGTCCAAGGTTATGTGGCTAGGTTGGTGTCTGAATCCCTCCACTTCCAGTTCCATTTCCACTCGAAGCAATGCTCCTCTGGAAGCTGAAGATATGACATATCTCTCAAAAGTGAAAAATGAACTTTTTTTCAGTGTACGTTTGGGGGGAGGGGTGTGTATTCACACCATGGCTCATGTACAGAGGGCAGAGAACAATTTGTGGAATTTGTTCTTTCCATGTGGGTTGCTAAGGCTAAACTTAGGTCTATAGATTAGGTAGCAAGTTTTTATAATCATTGAACCATCTTACCAACACAAGTTTGGCAATGTTTGACTTTAGCATTTTTTGGTCTTATAGGTATTCTTTACCGTAAGTCCAAATCACTCTGTATTTTGTCTTCCTGTCTTCTCTCTTCTGTTAGAGTGATCATTGTGTTCTTCTTTATGAACAGAGTCTCACTCTCTCTTCTCTAGTTGTCAAACTTAGCTGCATGCACTGTGAGCATAGTGTTGGTTACAGGGAGAGCAGTAAACAAGTATAAGTCATGAGGAAAATGCCCACTGGCTAGAATTATGTAATAAGTTGAAATAAAAGATAAGGTTCTTTCTTTGAACAGTTCAGAAGCTGAAAGAAAAGCTTTGGATCTTCTTGATGATGCTAGTGATGAGAAGGCCACTGGGTCAGGATATCAAAGGCAAGAGTGGTGTCAAAATTTTAGCTCAAGTCATTGATGAACAGGGATAACACTTTCTGAGCATTTTAGTACATATGAGGTTAGTGGCAATGTTGAATGTCTTTTGTCACCAAATTTGTGAGCATTCCGCTTCCATGAAATAACCTGTGAAGTTGGAAATGTTGAATGTACAGAGTCTGCATCCTATCTGTTATTCTTATAGAAGCCACAGCTCTTTCACTAATCTTCCAATATGTGAGGGACCAATCCCTCATAAAATAAAACCTTGTAAGAAGCATTTAGTGAGAAAAGCATACTTCAATGGAATTTCTTTTAAGAGCAGGATAAGGTTTTATATTAAATGCTACAGTGCAGAAATGAATACGAATTCCCATTTGCCATCTCTTGATTTTCCACATGTAGCCCTTGTCTTTCAATCACCAGCTCCATTCTTAAGAGATACTTTCAATGCAGATGATATGCTTTCCCTCTTCCATGATCTGCATCCCAGAACTGACATCTTTACACTGACTATGCTTATGAATTCTTCCATGTCATTTATTACACCATTAATTTATATCTGTCTCAGTCTTTACTTAGGTTAATTCACAAATTGAATTCCCTTTGTGCAATCCAAATAATCCCTTTGTTATTAAAAATTTACTCTTCTGATTTCTACAAAGCCAGTGATCTCTATTGTTTTCACAAATAACACACACACACACGCACACACACACACACACACAGAATTTCTAGTTTTTTTTCCCTTCTTCGATACATTCTTAAACTCTGATACTCCTAATACTCTGGAGAACAATCATGATTATCTCAAAAGAAGATGAAAAATGGCATAATATATAGTTCAGAATTGTGCCTAGCCTATATAGATTACAGAAGCATTATTTATTATATGTAGATACATTCACAAGTTTTCAAAGAATGGGAATATTTTTAAAAATTAAAAATATTATAATAGCGTAAAAAATTTATTAAATGATTGCATAATAGTGATATAAAGATATCTTCTTGTATAGACACCTCTATTCTCTCAAAAATATTATATATGAAAAAAATAACTGTGACCTCACACTATAATTTAAACTGGAGTCTTTAACGAGAATTATAGGTTTGTTTTACCCATTATTAGTAAATTTGACAAGACTCAAGTGTAGCTCTCTGACCTCACTTTGTACCCCATGGAAATGCACTATTTCCCTCCAAATCTCTGTCTAGTTGCTCTTGAAGCAGAAATCAGATGTTCTACTCCTACACTCGGTAAGTGTCAAAATTTACATAGGAATTTGAAGGAGCTGTCACTGAATGGCTCCGGGCATCTTGCCAGGTTGTGTAGTTGAATATTCAGTTGGGTTTGTATCTCATCATTACAGCTATGGCTTTCCACTGGGGGAACCAAAAGGGCCAGACAGCCATGAATTAATGAAGCTCTGTGGGAAGTCTAAATAGAGACAAAAGTTTTCATCTATATTTGTTTAAGAATGTTGAAGTAGAGCCTCTTTTCCAAATGCCATGTCTAATTTAAGAGCAGGCCTGCAGTGGTAATAGCCCAATATCACCATGTCTCCACTGCCTGGTGAAGCTGATATCAGGAGACATCAAGCTGGGGAAACAATTATATCAACATAATTGGAAAATATTTTTTCAGTGCCTTTCTGCCTTAATTAAAGCTCATTTTACATCTTGGAGAAGGAAATGTTTTCACAAAACTTAAGGGTATATTCCAATTTCTTTCAGAAAATAAAGTATGAATAAAATACACAAAGGATGACTCAAGCCAGAGTAGATTGAAAATAAAGGGAATCAAAATCAAATGGAAATTTTCTTCTTCTTCTTCTTCTTCTTCTTCTTCTTCTTCTTCTTCTTCTTCTTCTTCTTC
>LOEQ01006462.1:204773-215789 GCA_001685075.1 Bramus lutescens | reverse complement strand
TACCTATGTTCTGACCTATCAGGCCAAGCAGTTTTCTTTATTAATTAACCACTGAAAGCAACAGATAGATAGAAGACCCTCCTACATCATTGCCGAGACTTGGCAAGGGAGTTTGTGGGCCAGAACATAAATCCCGTAGGGCTGATATTTGCTCAGTTCTCCTTATACTACTAATTGGAGCTTCATTTGATCTAACCCAGAAAACTGAATTAGTGGAAAGAGAATCACACCTCTCCTGTTTGAATTGGACTCCTCTCCATGCCTGCTTTAATCAGAGACAGATCTAGGAGAATTCTAGGCTAAATAAAAAGAAACACTGAAAATGTGTTCAAATTGTCAAATGTTTTCAGCACATCCATATGTGTCCCACTGAGCCGGACCATGCCTCAGTTCTGGAATTAAAGACCAAGATATCCCCCTGCCCCCATTTATATCTCACCATCTTATAATTGGTTTAACAATTTTAGTATTTAAAAAAATGGTTCTCAGCTAGCAGAAGTTACTATACATATATAGACCAATGTTTCAGAATGAGTAAGGCAATCACTGGGATTTAATAATATTAGATTAGATTAAATGACTTTCTTTAACCTCAGAGAATTTTGATTATTTTTTGTTTATTTAACATATGACTAAGGACTAAGTCGCCAGTATCTCCACTTTTAGCCTTGGGAGTTTGTACTAAACCATTCTTAATTCCCCCTTACTCTGAACTCTATGGATATGTGGGAATATATGCAGTGTAGGTATTTAATGGAATTTTTGTTACAGTCACTGTTAGCACACTTCCTCTAACACTGAAGACTGCATTAGTGTAGCAAGAACGCATGACTTTTATTTTTAATTGAACTCTAGATGCAGACATTTATAGAAGGTGGCTTAAGCATCTGTGAAATGGATATGTTCTTAATATCAGTTTCAGAGTTCTTTCTCTTCATCTTTACTTACTATGGCTCATTAGTTGAAAGCGTCTTTTGGGAGGAAGGGCAGCCATATTTGAGTTCTTTGTTCTTTGTCTTCAGGAATCTTACTTTGGAAAACTTCCATTCTGGGTATTGAGCATTTTAAGTAAGGGTTTTGGCTTCATCCAAACACTCTGGAATTTTTCAAAGAAGATCAAAATTTTGGATGTACTTTGGTGTTTTTTGAAGAACGATTTTCACCCAATATTCCTGCTGTTTTCTAATCAGTGAGGGCAAGTTCATCTGGATGGTGAATATACTAGTGTGTAGTTAGAGTTGGGGATCTGAAACAATTATAGCAATAGAAATAAAGCCCTTTTCACAGTGACTTTGGATTGCAATTGATATAACAACTTCATGTCCCTGCTTTAACTACAGCAAAGCAGTTCCATTTCCTTATGAATCTGGTAAACACTTTTTTTTTCAGATTGAAATTTAATATAGGACTGTCATGTATGACATCGCTATTCAGTTAGGATAATAAGGAGAGGTTGAAGAATGGAGAGGGCAAATGACATGGTTCTATATACTACAATGGATAAGAAAGAGAGTGGGCAGATGACATAGTCACATTCTTTTGAAGGCACAGTCTGCCTTTTCCAGAGCTTACTTTTCTAGGCAATGAAGACATATCAAGGCTTTAGCAGTAACAAGAGAGCTTCCCACTCTAGTTTTAGTGTCTTCTGCCCATGAATATTTATCATAGCAGCAGACATTGAAGACTTCCATGCTGGAAGTAGTAATTTCTATAGATCTGCCCAGAGCTAAAAGTTTGTTTGTGCTTCTGTTATTTGTGAGTTGCACTGTTTTGTGGTGTAAAGGATTGTGAGCCTTAATTACTGCTATCTTTAATTTCTTTGGAAAAGGAGGGACCTTGCTTTTTATAAAAAAAACTT
Source organism: Bramus lutescens (assembly GCA_001685075.1). NCBI lineage: Eukaryota > Metazoa > Chordata > Mammalia > Rodentia > Cricetidae > Bramus > Bramus lutescens. The sequence continues at coordinate 213,931 of LOEQ01006462.1, read as the reverse complement.
GCAATTTTAAAGTGGTTGTTCCATTTCACTAGCTCAATTTAAATATAACATCAAGAAACAATTTCTTCCTGAAATGCTTCTCATGCACATCACTAGCTAGATGCAGTTGTTTCTTTCATTTCTGCTTTTCAGTGTGCATCTGTATCTGATTCTAGACATCAGAGTTGATTTAATCTAACAAAAGCCCTAAGGATAGCTGATAATTATTATAAACGTAGGCAATATAAATTTGATTGGTATTCAGATCTATTGTAGTCAACTCACAGATTTAAGCCATACCACAAAATGAATATATAACTGACTCATGTTGGTTCATGTGTATTAAAGTAATTTATAAATATGCATTAATAAAATATTCAGTTTTCATTATTACTTTAAAATCAGTGACCTGTACCTTTCTAATTTCCAGTTGTTCACATCCTAGTTGTCAGTAAAGAACTAGCTTATTTTTAACATGGTCATAAGACAATCACCATGGGAGAAGATTATTTATTTGGCATAGGACTTTCTCCAGCATTCACAGAGACGGTGACTGTAGTAATTACAAATAACACTAAAGGAGGGGCTTGGGAAAGAACTCAGTAGTAAAGTGGTAGATGTAAAAGCATGGGGACCTGAGTGTGATCCTCATACCTCATGTAAGAAATCACAGTGGTATAAGATTGTGATCCTGGCACCTCAGAATAGAGAAGGGTGGATGCCTTGGGCTTGCTGACCCGTCCAGTTTCTCTGGTGAACCCAGGTCCTAGTTAGAAAGCATCTCTCAACACACAAAGTGGTGGCTGGAGAGAATGCTCATTGAGCACTGGCTGCTTTTGCAGAGGATGGAGTTTAGATCTCTGCACCTACATGGTTTGCAAGACTATTCTTAACTCCAGTTACCTGGAACCCAATACCCTCTTCTGCACCCTTATGGTACCAGGCACAAGCCTGATGCATTTGTTTGTGTGTATTTGTATTTGTGTGTGGTCAAAACATTCAAGCAGATGAAATAAATAAATCTCACAAAATGAAAAATCAAAAGAGCAAAAAATGAAGTGGATTGCTTCTGCAGGTTGACCTTCGTTCTCCACACATCTTCTCTCAAACTTGCGCATGAAACTGCACACACACACACACACACACACACACACTAATAATAATAGTAATAATAATAATAATAATAAAATGACTTGCTGGTTTTCTGTCATTTTTTAAAATGTAGTTTTGAGAAAATTCTAAACTTCCATTAAAAACAATACTGAATCACGGTTTTCTCTAATTTTCTTTGTCATGAGTTTTCCTCAGTGGGGATGCTTGGTGACAGTCAGTTTTGATGTATTTGGTTGCTTTAGGTCTACTTGTGTGCTCTCTGTCTTCATCATCACTGGGTCTTCCAGGAAGACCACTTCATCGAAAATGTGAAATCTCTTGCTGCACATCCTTGCTGGTATTCCATTGAACTTTCACTTCAGAGAGCATTAAAGACGTGCTCTTATTTCAATTTTAGTGACTATTTCAAATTTTTGGCTAGTTAGGTTAATGATTTGTGGTTTTGGCATTTTCCAACAATGTTTTTTTGCTTAGTTTTTCATTTTCTTCATTTTGTGTTCAGTTTATATTTTATTTTATTTTATTTTTGTCTAATATCTAGTTATTTGCCTTTATTTCTTGTGGTTATTTATGATCAACTCGCTTTTCTCTAGTTTGTTCAGGTATAAGTTTAGGTGGTTTGAGGTCTTTGCTGTTTAATTTTGTCTTTCTTTTTCTAAATTTGTATTTAAAATGCTTTTTATTGGTTACATTTTTAATTTATAAGTATTTTCAGATTTCTCTTTTTGTTGTTTTCTTGACCACTACCTCCTTAGAAATGTTTTTCATTTTTATATTTCTTGGTCAGAGAAAATGTCTATCTTTACAATCCATTTAAATTAATAATTATTTTTAGGTCTAGTTTATATCTTCTTAAAATATGTAATTGATCAATATATGACTTATGCAGCTCAAAATAGTAAATTTCAGTAAGCATTCATCATTTTACTTTTTTACCTTGTTCTATCAATTGCTAAGAGAAACGATATTAACTATCACAATTGTGGAATTATATATTTCTCCATCTTGGATTCTTTCATCTTTTCAAAATTCAATTTCATTTATTATATTTTTATCTATTTGCCTTTGCATTGTTTTTTCTGTTATTTGCTTTAGGGATCGAACATGAAAGCCCAGGTGTTTGTGGTCTTCTTAGATCTAACTTTGTCTAATAACTGACATAAAATGTATAAATATTACAGTCCTTAACGTGACCTGGCCGATGCTACACTGTCCTTTATACTTTTATCCCTAGATGATTGTTGCTTAGGGACTTAGCCTCTGCTTTGATGCCGTCTCTTTGTTTCCTTCTGATATCACTTCTGAATACTATGTTATGCACTTAAAAACTTACTTGAATTTCTTTTCTCTCCCATCTTCAGCAAGGAGACTAAGCAGGAGCCATTGTCTCTGAGTCAGTTCAGATGGTGTATTTAGCATGATTTTGTGGTTTTGTCTCTCTCTCACAAACACACTGGGGCACTTCCAGCTGGTTTTCTCTGACTATCCTGCTTTTGGCCTTTCTAATTTATGGGACTCCATGTGGAGGATCTAAGAAGAGTAGAGGAAAACACTGGGTTTTTCTTGTAATATCTAACAGCAGGCACTACTATTTAGCTTTTGTTTCCTGATGTTTCATTGTTTCTTTCATAAAACAGGACTTGCATTACCCTTTTTGTTGGCTTGCTAGAGGAATTCATCTCAGTATGTGGTGGTTTGAATGAGAATAGCCCTCATGGGCTCATAGATTTGAATGTGGGGTCACCAGGGAGGAGTAGGTACTACTTGAAAGTATTTGGGGATGTGGCCTTGTTGGAGTAGGTGTGGTCTTGTTGGATAGGAATGGCCTTGTTGGGGAAAGTGTGTCACTGGGGATGGAAGCTGAGGTTTCGAAAGGCCAATCCAGGCTCAGTGGCTCTCTCATCCTGTTTTCTGTGGATCTGGATGTAGAACTATGAGCTACTTCTCTAGTACATGTCTGCCTGCAAGCTGTCATGCTTCCTACCATGACAATAGACTAAACTTCTGAAACTGTAAGTAAACCCCAATAAAATGCTTTCTTTTTTTAGAGTAAGATGTAGTAGGCCTTTGGTACTTCATTCACTTCCTTCCACAGAAGTCTGACCATTTGCAGGCTCTCAGGATTGCCAATACTTCAGGAACAAAAGAAGCTTCCTCAACTGCCTGGCTTTTGTCCTCTAATCCTGCTAGTTGATAGACAAGACCATGCTAAACTGGTCCTCTTGTCCCTCCATCAAATTTCCCACGGGAGTACAGCATCTTTTACATGTAACCAGTGTTCCTCACAACCACCTGAGATAATTCAAGCTTTTCCTTATTTTAGTAATTGATTAGTCATCAATTCAAGGAAAAATGTGGGGATCGTGGAGAATCTGATCTTAGACGGTTAGTCTATTCTGATCCCCCATCCTTCAAAGGCAGTTTTCATAAGGCTGTTAAGTTTGGGACAGGAAGGAGAAAAGCTGCTTTTTGTGCTTTCCGAGACAGGAAAGCTGGAAGGAAATGAGCATCCAGGATGTGGAGGGGTGAGCTAGTACACCATTACTATGCAAAGCCTCACTCCAGATGGATGGCCGACAAGCAGAAGGACCTCTGTTTAGACACTGCTTTCTTCCAGATAGTTTGGGTCTGATCTCGCTTCCTTCTGCTGGTGAACTGAGCAGTGGCTTGCACACTGCAGCCTCCTTTTTTTTTTTCTGTAGCTCTTTGACACCCCCACCTTTCTGCCAGCCTGGTGTGGCTGATCAAGCTGTTCAAACAACTGGAAGACATCAGAAGTTAAACACTCATTATTTTAATTTGATGCTAATCATGTGTTAATGAGACTAATCCTTGCAATGATTCAGGTAATTTGCTTAATGGCTGCCCAGAGTACAGATTACAGCAATCAGTCACGTCTGATAAGATGTCTGTTGTGGAGAAGGCTGTCAGGTGAATGAGGTGGGAAAGACTCAGGAGTGAGGGTCTAATGTCAGGCATCCTCTGTGTGAAAGGGTGTTGCTTCAGGGGAATTGTGTGCTTGGAAATGAAAAAAAAATTTTCTTCAGAATTCAACTTCTTCATGCTTCTGTTTAGAAGGAATGTGATGGGATGGGCTTTTTCGTCTCATACAATGGAATAAACACAGTAGCTTATGAAAAAAAACTGAATATACAGTTTATTTTGCCCAAGAAAATGGTTAACTCAGGAGAGTATCAATGAGAGATATGTTTCTACTACTTTTAGAAGAAAGTTAAAATTGCTCACTAACTAAAGAAATAAGCAAAAGAAAATAAATCCACTTAGAGCAAAGAAATGTATTTTTACTTCTCATCCATAGGAAATCCAGGCTAAAACAAAGGCCTAACTGGACCATTATCATGCTTCCATGGTAGCCAAGGATTGGGATGTCTCAGACATGTACATTAATCTACCTCTTCTATACTGGGGCATCTCAGATCATGGCATCTCCAAATCTAATAGCATTATGTATACAGATATAGTAATAACGGAAATTCAAAGGTTATCATACTTTTAAAATTTTTCTATTTTTTCCAGTCCTAGTTAGGGTGTCTGTTACTATGAAAAGACACCATGACCACAGCAACTCTTATAAAGGAAAACATTTAATTGGCAGTGGCTTATAGTTCAGAGGTTTAGTTCATTATCATCATGGTAGGGAGCACGGCAGCACACAGGCACACATGGTGCTGGAGAAGGAGCTGTTACATGTTGATGTGCAGGCAACAGGAAGTAGACTGTGACATTGGGAGTATCTTGAACATAGGAGAACTCAAAGCCCACTTCCAGAGTAACACATTTCCTCCAGCAAGGACATATTACTCCAACAAGGCTGCACCTCCTAGTAGTGCCACGCCCTGTGAGCTTATGGAGACCAACTATATTCAAATTACCATATTTGCTTTTAGTTTAGTGTAATTGTTTATGATCTCAGAATTGTTTCATTCTCTTTAAATATTTGGGTTGGGGAAAAGAATAAAGAGTACAAGTAGACTTAAGCTTCAGGGAAGGTTTGCCATTCATTTTCTCCCCAGTGTAGTCATTTTTACACCCTGTGATAGCCACATCTCCCATCAAACAGCTGAATCTAGTCTTCAAANAGCAGGCCCTCTGTTCGCCCCCCCCCCTTCACTGTAATTTCCAAATTGCCACAAGGTGAGCAGTTTCTGAAGTTCTTGTTGTTCATGTCCTTGTAGATCCTGGAAGATGACTGGCAGTGGAGAAATCTTGACAGATAGAATTAAACTGGTTTTCTCCATTGTCATGGACTCTAACCCTCTGAAACCATAAGCCTCCAATTCAATGCTTCCTTTTTATAAGTTACCCTGATTTCATCACAGAAATGCGAAAGTAACTGAAAAAGTAGGCAAGTGACATTGTAATGTCCTTTCAAATCCTCTGTTCTTGTACCAATGACCATCAAGGCAAGAAGCCTCTATGCTGGAGCAGTAGCTGAGAGCTCCCATTTTGGGGCAGAATGAGAGAGAGAGAAAGAAGGAGAAAGAGGTGGGGAATAGCACAAAAACTTGTTCACAGTGACACACCTCCAACAATGTGGCACTTCTTAATCTTTCTCAAACTGTTCCACAAACTGGGGATCAAGTATTCAAACACATGAACCTATACGGAGCATTCTCATCCAAGCCATCCAATTCCACTCCCTGGCTCCTCTAGGCTTGTGTCCATATCATCATGCAAAATGCATTTTTACCATCTCAACAGTCTCCAGGCTTTCAGAGTCTCTACACTGTTTAAAAATCCAAAGTCCAAATCCTCTTCTGAGAATGAAGGCTTTGTAACTGTCTTTTTAAATACTTTTACACACTTTTGCCAGGCACATGCCTTAAATCCCAGCATTCAGGAGGCAGAGGCAGGTGAATCCCTGTGAGTTCAAGGCCAGCCTGGTCTACAACAGCTGGTTCCAGGACAGCTAGGACTGTTTCACAGGGAAACCCTGTCTTGAAAGAAACAAACAACAACAACAATAAAACCCCCAAAACAACAACAACAAAAAATTACATACTTTCGACATAAAATGGCCCAGAAAACACATTACCATTCCAAAAGGAAAGAATGGGGACAGGTGAGGAAATACAGAACTGAAGCAAATTGAAACTCAGCAGGGCAAACTTCAAATCCTGTAGCTCCATGTCTAATGTGAAAAGGTTTAGTTGACTCTATTCTTTCAGCTTTGCTGAGTGCAAAACTCTTGTCTCTCTTTGGTTGGTTCTATTTCATGTGTACAGCACTTTTTGGCGGATGTCCCATGGCTCTGGCATCTCCAGGTTCTTGGGGTCCCCAATACAATCCAGGCTCCACTTTCACAGTTTCATGCAATGGTTTCTCAAAGGCCTCCTCTAAGAAACTTCCCTGCCAAACGCCTTCCCTCAGAGGCTCTCCTTAACCATGGAGGAAGGTTCCAAAATGCCTTCAGTTACGCATCCTCATGCCTCTGGAGACAGAAATACGTAGACAACACTGCCGTGATGTTTGGCATCTTGGCATAGGTCCTGGAACTTTTAAATCATATTGCAAGAAGTTTTGATAATTATTGTAGGAGCAGAAAGTTCCACAAGCCTTTTCTCTCCCCATGTTGGAAGCATAGTTGGAAGAGGTCTTTTCCTTAGGGCACCCCAGACCCCTGACCCCTGTACTCCATGTTGTATCAGCTCTTCCCTTATCTCTTTCAGCTGAAGCCTTGACTCCATCATTAGATTCTCTGGTTCTCTTTTTCACTTTACACCATACATTCTGTTTTTCCCTTTGCCCTGTTTGCTCATTTTTATAGTAGGATTTTCTTAAGAGTGATTACTGAATTTTCTCCAAGCTGGAGTGTTCAGCTGTAAACAGACACATATCTATCACTCGTTGTGGGGCAGAAGACAGAGAGAGTATAAGATCAGCCAAGTCAGAAGTTTTTGTGTTTCTCAAGCTACCGTAGCATAGGTTTTCACAGGGTATATCTGAGGAGGAGAAACTCACTTTTTGTTTTTCAGATTTTTGTCAACAAGATGAAGATTCAGGATAGGTCAAGGGAAAAGGCATGCATGTAACCCCCAAAACACTTTAGCCTTTGCTTTCAGACTACTACTTAGAAAAACCCCACAGTGTAAGTGTACTTCGTAGGTCTCTTTGCTTCCTCGTGTGGGTTTGAACCTGAGAGATTCTGCAGTGTCCATGGAGGTTTGAGTCAGTACACTTCATTTAAAAGAAGTGATGTGTTGCCTCCAGAGAAAACGGGGGGGGCTGATATGGTTCACTTAATATCTATGACCAGACCAAAATTTCTATCAGTATCAGATGGCTCCAGCTCTCAGGGGTTTGCAGTCCCCACCTAACTTTGAGGAGAGATGGTGTTACTTTAAAATTAATTACTAAAATGTGAAACAAATCAAAAGACAAAACAAATCAGCCTGTGGAGACAAACATTAAAAATCAAATTATGCTCTCAAAATAGGCAATTTACAGCTTGGAGGGATAATTGGGAAGCCTGAATGCATACAAATAGTTGAAATTACTGACTCAAGTGGTATATTACCTACTGGTGGGTATAATTTGACAATGGTTCTTGCAAAAGGGTAGAGATCTTATCATTTTTCATATTTAACAGCAATATATGGGATAACACTCTGTCTGAAAGGCTGTAGGCAGATTAAATTGAAGAAAGAGGCTTAGCTGAAAGGGAAAGGGGGTATCTGAGCTCCTATCAGGGTGAGGCAGAGCGGTTTTAATATTTTACCCTCTCTCCATGGCAGCTACTTACCAGAGCAGTGTGCTGAGTCATTTGAGAAGGTTGAACATCCCGATTCCCGATGGAGGACAGGATGCATCCGGTGTGACAGCTGAGCCATCATGGTTACATCTCAGAGGTGGCTCCTTTGACTACACTGTTTTTCACTGCACCCTATTTCAGGATTGAAAGCAAAGACATCATTCTATGCACATTTAGAAACTTCTATATTGACAATACATTCCTTTGCATATGGGCAAGAAACCATCACTCACCTGAAGTGGTCACATTTGCCATTCTGGAGCCAGAGATGTGGTACAGGAAGCAAAGGTTGCACAGAGGACGGCTAAATGCCAGGAGGGAGGCCCATCCCCTCTGTGAGATATTTGGTTTCCCCAGGACTGCTCATCCTTCCCACCAGGTCCAGTTCACAGGTATTTTCTGCTATGGTGCATGTTTTACCTGTGTCCTACTTACTGCTTTCTTGGGGACACTCCCCAGAGGTTCTCAGTTGGATCATATGATGGTAATATATAAATTAAATATTGTGTGTGTGTGTGTGTGTGTGTGTTTGTATGAAATACGCAGAGTCCAAAGCTTGATATTGGGTGCCTTCTGCAATTGCTTTCCACCTTAGTTTTTGAGAAAACGTCTGGAGTCTGTACTTAGAGGTTTGTGAGCAGGCTGACTGAGAGCTCACCCCAGGGAAGCTCCTGCTTCCACTTCTCCAGCACTAAAATTGCAGGCTAGACCTCTGGGTCTGACTCCTTATGGGCTCTGGGTGTCTTAACTCAGATCTTTATACTTGCATTAGCAAACATGATTCCAAGTGAGCAACCCTCCTAGCCATCATGATTTCACTCTTTGCGGATTGCTCTTTTTGCATATTCTCTTTTTTTTTTGCCTAACCCAGACTCATGAAGACTTTTTCCTTAGTTTTCCTTTCAAAGTTTCATCATCCTCAGTTTTTAAATATAATGTAAGACAATCTCAGCCTTCTCTCTTTGCTTGGGGAAAACCACTTGTCACCATTTCTTGAAGAAACTATTCTTCCGCGGCTGGATTGCTTTTTCAGCACAGTTCTCTATGGCAGCTTACAGCAGATAGATGTCTACTAAATGAGCTCTGCTTATCAGGATAAAATCAGAAATCACATCAGTGAGCAGCTCTCTCAATTGCAGAGTAATTGTTTATAGGTCTTCCAAGCAAATGTGAATTTGTTGATGGCCAAAGATATTGATAAAATCTTTGCACATAATCATCCTTAGAAAATAATTATGATGCTCACCTTCCTAAACCTGGATGGAGGGGGGAGGACCTTGGACTTCCCACAGGG